>JAWWML010024064.1:0-15506 GCA_035047165.1 Ormyrus rosae
CCTCATCGAAGAATAATTCAATTTAACAATAATTATTCAATCTTTGAGAAAATTTTATGACATTACATTTAATAATACTTTATCCAATTACATTTTTTGTAGTAAAAAATTGTCGAAGACAGAATGACGATCAAGTACCCAATATTTCAAAGAAACGAAAAATTTCAATTTTAACTTCTGACTTCTTGAAAACAAAAATTTCAATAGGTGATAAATCTGTGTAAGTGTAATTCAATTAATTAAATTTTATGTTATTATATCTATTACCTCTTCTCTCTTGTCACGATGCGTTTGAAATAATTTTTTATTTATTGCCCGCGCACCTGACAATTAATTTATAATTAAACAAAACCCGGTAGTTGATTGGGCTGATCAACACGAATTTGCATAGGGATGAGAAATAAATCCAAAACACTCGATCAATTTTCAAAAGCAATATATTATCTACAACAATTATAAATAATACACTCCCGACCATCCACCCTCCCAAACACCCAAAATCTCCACGAAACTCCGAAAACTCAAATCTACCTCTTACACCGAAATCTCAACCGAAACTGCTTTTAAATTATATTAATTGAGATTAACTCACTCACACAAACATACTCACACTCACACACGAAAATCTACGTGTACGCAGACACGTCAATATAGTAAAATCAATATTCATTAGTTCTTCGAAAATCAAAATACTGATAGTTAAAACAATAGGCGACTAGGTCGTTGCTCCTCGACTGCCCTCCTAGATGCGCACCTGGAAACAAACTCCTTTTTGGAGTTGCGCGCGCGGACGGCCTCACGACATTTCGTTCCAAATACTTTAAAGAAAATGAACTTCTCTTTAATGCTTTGTACAATAGTTGATAAATAATTCGAGAAAAAATGCAACTACGCAAAAAAAATATCCATAACTTGCGATTATTAATAAACTTATTAAAATATGGTTTTGAAAAAATTGATATGTATTCTTTACGGTGATTTTTGTAGATTTTGGATCAAAAAGATTCCATTGTTTCTGAATACCAGATTCAAAAAATCTTTGAAAAATTTGTTGAAGTTTCTCTTTGTAAGGAGACATATTTTCAAGAGTGTACCTGAATCGATCGCAGAAAAATTCAGGCTTAGCAATTTTCATAAGTGGACTTTTATCAGGTGCAAGATATTTACTTTGTAACATTAATCCGCCGAAGTCAAACACAATACAGGTAGCATTTTTATTCTCAACTAAATTAATAATGCATTGCGTTATATTATCTGTTTGTATAACTTTTAACTTAATATTTTGAAGATGCTTATTAAAACTTGCGTGTCCAAATGTAACAGGAAACCCTGACTTATCTATGTACATTTTTAATGGAGATTCGTCGAAATCTTCAAAACTTTCAAATGAAAATTCCTCTCTCAGTATTGTTCGATCTGTGAGCTCGGAATACAGGTCCATTGAAAAAATTATAGACGCAAAAACAATACTTAAGAATATAAATCTCGAACTCGTTAATTGAGGTTTTACAACACCAGTAGTCGCAAAAAGAAGACGCCAATATTCAAATACTTTGATATTTTCATTTGAAATTTTAAAACAATTTATTACGTAAACCATCAACAGAATAGATAATGGAATGGCCAAGGCAATTACATAAAAGCCCCATGATAATTGCAGTTGGTTTTTTAATAAAATTGGTACAACCGCAACATGTTTAGTACAACCATGTATAGTTTCTACTTGTAAAACCATATAAGCTGGATCAGAAACGAAAGTCGTGAGCGGCACCAGATTCATACTTATTTCGTTATTTTGTAATGCTTGTTTTGACCACTTTAGAGTTTCGTACAAAGTAATATTTGTTTTCAGAATTTTAATATAAACTAAGGAAAAATTTAAAGTAGCCAGAGCTTCTTTTACTGCCACCAGATACATCACAAAATGTATTTGCATTTGTCCGCTTGAGTCTTTAGTAATATCCATAATTGGGCCAGTGGACTCTAAAATGGGTAATTTAAAGGGGTAACCATTGAGATTTTTTAATTTATCTGGAAATACGTTTATTCCGGGGCTTGAAATTTCATTGATAAAATTCTTGTAAAATGGATTGTATGAATGAAGGATAATTTCAGATTCAAAAGTTATATCTACTACAGTAAAGTCCAAATACTTTTGTGTCCATGCAATTTTTAGAATAGTACTAAAATCGCTTTTGCATTTATGATTATTATAAACCATTGCTAGGCACTTTGGTCGAGGTGCCATAGGAGAAAGTTTCTTCAGAACATCAAAAGCCAATAATATTTGAACAAGTTGCCCTTCAGATTCATCGCATTCCGCTTTAAGTAGTACGAAAATCAAGGACGCCTCACGTAAACTAAAAAACAGTGGACTGACTAAAAAGCGATCGGTGTTTGTCATTACAGAGTTTATAGTAACGGATGGTATGGTTTGAATTAAATTTTGTAGAATTCTTATATCACTAAATTCGTCGTATATTTCTACATTACCAAAAATGATCAATTGATAAGGCTTTAATTGATTGAAAATTTTCTGTAGCACAATTTCTCTTCCGTTCACGGTACTTTTGTGGATGCTTTTGATAGTTACAATTTTAGTTAGTATTGAGAGTATTAATAAAGTAACTTTAGATTTAAACCATTTCATTTTAAGACGTTTAAGTAAACTATTTTCCTTCTAAGAATTCTTTAAATTTTTGTAGATGTATAGAAAAAACGTAAAGCAACTATTTTGTTTGAAAACATAAAATCAACTAGTTCTGGAATGGTTCGTCTGCTTCTTTTTGTCTACTTTTTTATTTAACTACAATAGAAAAATCAATAAAAAAGAATTGATAGAGATGTATTAAATGTACGGTTAAGTTAGGTTAATAATAATAATAATTTGAGATATTGACTTTTGTTTTCTGTTTACGAAGCTTCGTATAGCTAAAAAATTTTTTTTATAGCTTTAAAAATCATAAAAATATTCGATTTTTTTAGCACTCTCCTAATCGTGCGTAATGAAACAATTTATTAGATACTTTAATCATTTTTACAACCGCAAATGCCTTCTACTTGTCGATAGATGTAAATTTCTTCAGTTACATTTACATATAGCGGAGTTTCAAATGTCAGTAATCCAAATACTGGTACTGGCAATATGTACCATTTAAATATTCATGTGCAGTACATTAGAACTGTAAATGGCAATTTAAATAATATTTTTACATTAAATAGAATTTTCAAAGCTGTTTACAAAAGTATTTACCAAATATTTACTAAAGAAGCTCCAGAAGAGAAAAAATAAAACTATTCCGATTTTCGTTTTAGAAATGTTAATCACGTAAGGCTTGCAGTCTGCAGACAAGTCAGGTGCAACTGTACTTTCGTGTTCTCCGCGTGTTTCTCAGCATTGGATGCAGCTGGAATTGAATGTAGTAACAGACAGAAGGTCTTTTTCTCTCTCTCCGGCAATCACTATCCTTGCACAAGTGGTTACCAAGGACTCGAATCCGCCTGTACTTCCGCTTTTCTCGGGAACTTTGCTCTACTTCCGCTCGACGATTCCTCCGGAAAATGAAGTTCCGTCAAGAGGTTTTCCGCTCGGGAATCGGGACAGCCAAAATACTTCCTTATTAAGCTGCAAACTGTTTTACCTCCCGCGTGCTTCGCGAAAATGTGCGCTTTACAGGTGTTTTTCCCCTCGCTCGTTCTCTTTATCAATTTAAAATTTCAAAATTCTTCGCCGAGGATAAAAAATGATCAAAGTAATACCGCTACAATGTATTACTCATCCTAGTACATCTGACATGACAAAGCATGCGAAATGGGCGCTGGAAGCGAAAAATGGCGAACAACGGAAAGTGTCATCGTGAATAATTGAAAAATCTTGGGATATGCTCGAAGACAAATTCCTAACGTTGCTTCTCTACGGTGATCGATGTACCGTCGCAACTTTTGCCGGGAGACAAGTACGGAAACCGTCTGTGTGCGTTCTATCGCCTTGTCTCTCGGCAACGAAGTTTCTTCCTTTTCTATTCTTTCTATCGCCTGCGATTTTTCCTTTTCCTTCGCGTTCTTCTCTTTCTCGATTTGTTTCTATTTTCCTTGGCGTTTCGTGCGAAGAAAACGGTGAGCATCAAACGTAATGTATAAATCAGAAGTTACCGTACAAAATCAATTATCACTATAAAATTTTAAATTTGAACTTTTTTTTACTCATTTAAAGCATATACTGTTCTGTTAGATGAAGAACTACTTGAAATATTTTAAATATCTTTTAATTAAAACTTAATTAACAAAAAACTGAAACTTGACCCCAAAAAACGTTCTCAACTTGTTTTCATCGTATCAAAATTAAAAACTAAATTGCATTAGCCAAACGAGCACTAGTTAATTCTTAATTTAAACTGATTTTCCAGTCTCCACAAGTCGCCTTTAAAAGCGCGCGAGCGCAAAAAAAAAAAACGTGACAACGCGTCCACTAAATTAGTCGCGCCGTCAAACGAACGCTTGGCAAACTCTTTCGCTCTCTCTCTCTCTCGGCTCCGCTTGTACTGTGGTTCCGCGGGCACGCAGGAGTTTCCCTCTTCCCATTACCACGGGGACGCTAACTCAATTTGTATGCGGGAACGCGACTCTCCGACGCGCGCTTAAGGTCAGAGACGCGCTCTGTCCGGCCCGCCTCGACGCCCCCCCGTCCCTTATCTACGTGCGCGAGATATCTTTAGGCTCTCTCTCTTAATCGCATTCCGCTCGGGCTGCAGACGGATTATGTGCGCTGTTAGATGGCTCGTTGCGGCCTTAATCCGCCTCCTCCTGTTCGCCGCATTCTTTTCAGTGTTCTTTCGAGTGATAAGACTGCGGGGGGAAGTGCGTCCGGGATTTCTGAATGCTGGCTTCTTGAACGAGCGATGCAAGCCAAAGATTACCGGTCAATGACGAAACGTGCTTGCCTATGGATGAGGATATGATAATGCGAGATTGCTCCGAGACGAAAACGAATACTTTCAGCGGAATTGGTGTATTCAGTGCGAGGTTTAGTCGTGGAAATGTTTGTACGGTTTTTAAAATTTTTTTTAATAATGTTAAAAATTTGTATAATCTGCAATCAACTGCAGTATTTCTACGAGAAAAATTTCTGAGTTTCAAAGGAAAATGTTGAATAAAAAAAAACTCAAAGGCAGTGTATTAAAAAAAGATTCCAAAGCATCATTTCAGCTAATCGATAAGGCGTTTTTCTTGAAATTCCGAAGAGAAAACTGAAGACATAATATTATATATTCAATACTACAATATACAATTATTATATCCAATACCCAGTTAGTAATGTCAAATAGAAATAAGAATTTTCAATCCTCAAAGCAAGCAAGGCCTCGAGCCATCTTTAATGCCCGATCTTTAAGGCCCGAGCGAGAATAACGAGCCATAAGTAACAAATGAAGACGCGCCGCGGCGGGCAGCTTTCCGTCCTTCGCGAGCTAACTAGAATCGCGATAGCCCCGTGCGGTGGCTCCCTCCTAGAATGCACAAAGGCAGGCGGCGGCCTTAGACGCTCGCGGTAAGGTGAGCGTGTGTGTGTGTGTGTTTGCGCGCGCGTGCAGCAAGGGAAAAGGAAAGCGCGCGGCGCAAAAACCGGCTGGGAGATGATAGACCCCCTACCGGTTTCGCCGTCAGATCGCCTATCTTCCGTCCGTTCCCCGCGCGCGCGCGCTCTTCTCGTTAACTTTCTTGCGTCGCGAGCGGGGCTAACAGATAGCCGGGGCTTCGGCGAAGCCGAGGGTTCGGGAATAAAAACTCCTTATTGATGAGATACGACAATGGCGCTCGTAAAGTCGCCGCGCGACGCTTTTTACGAAGCGCTTTTCAAGCTTTTACCCCGAGTTTTTTTTCTTTTTTTTTTTGGGCGCCCGTCGCTATTAGCGATTTTATTAGGGCGATCTTCTTTCGGGATTTCCGAGGCGTTTGCTTTGCGAAGCTTTTATTATCGCTGTATTTTAAGAACGACTTTCGCTCGACTTCTCATTAGGTTATCTAAAGAAAGTAGTGCTGGTTGTTTGAAGTCGATCGGTTTGGCAAACACGGTGGAATTGAAGTAACCTGCTTTAAATGTTTGCGAGAGAAGTTTTTTTATTGCTTAAAATAAATGTTTTTTAAATAATAAAGATTATCTTTTGAATTAATTGACTTTTATAAAATCAAAACGAAATTCATATTTTCTTTTTATTGAGCATTTAAAGTCTCGCAAATGTATGCAAGGCTTACTTAGCGAAATTCGTACTATTTTTTTGTATACAATTATCTAATTTCTTTGATTGCCGGTTTAAAAATGAGTTTAAATAAAAAATAAAAATAACAACAGCAACAACAATACGACGACATTATTAAACTGCCTGTTCAGCCAGCGAAACTCTCCTCTCCCAGCTTACAAATCAACGCATACCAAATTGCATACTTCCTCGGCTAAGCGTCCCCGGGGTAATTCATGCTAATTTATGAAGCGAAAGAAAAGAGCACGCGCGACGAGCGTGCAATCCGATCAGTCTATAAAAGAGCAGCGGCTAAAGAAGAGCTCCGAGAATCTCCCGCGCGCCGCCCGAGAGTCAAGTCCAAAGTAAGAAGAAGACGAAAGAAGGCGAGCAAAAAGGGCCCGTCAGCGGCGGCGTCGCGCAGTAGCTCGACTTTAAGCGCCCGGCACTGTCGATCATTATATTCCGCTCGCCGCGCGGCTCGCGGAGAAGAGAGAGAGCCTTGAATGAGATAGCTGACCCGGAGCTGAGGCCCTTCCTCTTCGTTCCTCGCGCTTATCGCTCCCAATTACTTTTCATTTTCGCCCAGCTGGCGAGAGAGAGAGAGAGCTAAAGGCAAAGCATCAATTTATAAGCGAGAGAGAGAGAGGGTTGAGATCGGAGATAAGAGGAGACGCGAGGAGAGAAGGCCGCTAAGGCCTTTTTATCCGCCGCGAGATCTCGCTGGAATGTGGCGATCGATGTGGAGCACGTTTTCTTTCGCCCCGTTTAATTGATATTGTAAGAGATACCCGCGGGATTCGATGGGCGAACGCGCGCTCGCCGCCCGTTTTCGGTGATTTAGGGGCAGAAGGCAGGTTGCTGGAATGATTTTAAACAAGATGAGTGGTTTATCTTTGGTATCTTAATGAGCGACGCGCGGTTATTATTTTTATGTGAATCATCGTTATAAAGGGCTCGTTTAAGTATCCTGTATGCTTTCGATTAACTGAATAAAATTTTCTTTACAATTCTAGATAATAAAGCAGTAAAAAAATACAGAAAATTAGTAGTTCCTTGACATTAATCAACACGTAAAAACGACACGTTTCAGCGACCTAAATATATAAAAAAAATCTCCTCACCTTGTGCACAAAGTTCTCGGGGTTGTCCTGGTCGCGCTTGTAGCAGCTCCAGTAATTGTCGGTGAGCCTGTTCCTGGCGAAGCTGGCCTGGCCCTGCCTGTAGCTCTCGAGCACCTCGGCGGGCGGCGTGTAATCGCGGTAGCCGGTGGGCGAGGGCGTCGCGGTGGTTGCCGCCGCGAGCCGCTCGCCCGCCGCCGTCGCCGAGGCGTAAGTCGGGCCCGCCGTGTACGTCGTCGAGGAGGAGGCCGACAGCGTCTTCTCCTCCTCGAACACGTCGTCGCTCATGCTGTCGTCGGCTGCCATTATCTGCGAATGCGTGTACGATTGCGGTTAATTGCGCCGTTTGCAAGGAGGGAGGGTAGTGCGAGGGCTGGTCTGGGGATTCTCTGAATTAGGAATGCGTCTGTTTGAATAGTGGCATTGGCTTATTTTCGCGCATTTTTGGAAGAAATATAGTTTGGAAATTCATTTTGACAGTGTTTTATCTAATATCCATTAACTAAGTAAAAGCAAGAGTTAAACTAAAAGTCTAGCTTAGGTCTTCCTTAAGACTGGTTCAAAGGTCTGGCAATAGTCTAGATCGATGAGACAATCCCATACTTTTGCACAGACTTCCTCTTTTAATGTCTTGGAAGTCTTTGTTCTAAACTTTTACCTAGACTTCTTTCTGGACTTAGAAAAGTCTGGAAAAATATAATTTTAATAATTTTTTTACTTGCTTTTTAAAATGAGTAAAACAATCTAGGAAACAGTCTAGCAAAATGTCTGGTAAAATTTTACCAAACTTTTATTCCCCAGATTTTAAAATTCTGGCTTTAAGTCTAATTATATTTTTCCAGACTTTCATAAGTCTGGTAACAAATCTCGGTAAAAGTCTAAGGATAAAAAAACCTAAACTTTAAAAGAGGAAGTCTGGGCTAAAGACCTTGGAGCCAGACTTGAGGAAGACCTGAGGTAGACTTTTGTTTTACACTTTAATAAGTTATCGGACTCTTCAAACTGAGCAGATTTTTTAAATAAGAAACTGCCATCAGATCAGTAATCATTTATCTATAATAAACTTAATTACAATCTTATTGCGCATTAGTCGGTAAACTCGAGAAGCTTAAAACAATAACATCATCAGGCAACATTTCCCAAGCTCAAAGTCAAATCATTCGCGCCATCAATTCCAAATTTCCTCCCATTACATCCTCCTCCTCAGTATCTAGCATAACCAGACAAGGCAAACTGCCGCCTCTCAGGATTAAAATTCAAAGTCCCCCGGGACCTCTCGCCCGGCGCAGAGCCTTACAAGTGTCGCTCCTAATCCGCAGGGCTCCTCGCGCATTATCGGCTGCGGTATCGATCTACCTGCACTCGGGAGAGAGAGAGAGAGAGAGAGAGAGAGAGGAAGTCGGCGGCGCGAGGCGCGCCATTATACACCGTCGACGGGCGCAAAGCCCGCTGCGAAAGTCCGCACGACTTGCCGCCCTTTATCGCGGCACACGCTCGAGTTGGCTCCCCCCTTCCCCCTCCTTTCTCGCTGCCGCTAACAACGCGTCGAGGGCTCGCTGCCGCGAGTTACGCACTGATTGCCGGTAAATTACTTAGCCGGCGAGGGAGTCGATGAGTTGGCAGGATCAAACGGATTGAGGAGGAAGGAGGGACGAGGAGTTATCGGTAATGCGTTTGTGCTTACCGAAAAACTTTCTTTCGAGTTGAAGTATGTTTTATTCAGATGAGACGTGTACACGAATTGTAAACAATGAACGAAAGAGAGATTAAACTTTTAATTACTAGACAGATTAGTGTAATCCGGAGCTTTGAAAACAGCAAATCGAGGGATACATCTGTATAAAACTCATCTGTTGAAGCTTATAATTTTCTAAAAAAAATTCTCAAGGAATTTCCGTTCTAAACCACGAAGAATTGGCGTATTAAAACGCGAAAGTAAAAGCTCCGTCGCTCTTCTAAGAACTGATCTATGAAAAGAACCCTAAAAAAATTAAGTGCACCGCGGCCGAACGACCCAGTGACGCTATAATTTAATAATTTAAGCATCACGAAACGAAACAAGTCGATACTCATTCGAGAGCGCGCCAATCGTTACGTCGAATTACTATGTCTTCGGGGCAGTTTGTAATCGCGAAGAAAGGAGGAGGGGGACAATTGAAGCCCCGAAGCTCGGCGGCACGGCTCCCGAGCCCCCTTTTTAAGCCGTCCCGATCATCGCGACGCATAATCTCCGTCGTCCGGTTTACGACAAACTTCCGTTTCGTTCGTTAAACGCGCTCTCTCTCGCCGGGCCCGAGAAGCGAGACGAAAAGTATGCGGCTTTTACGGCGTTACGGCGAAATGGAGGTTTTACGCGCGCACCGCGCAAGCCAGGCGTAATAAAATGTTTTAACCGATGTACTAAAGCGCCGCGCGTCTTTACTCTCCGAGGAATAATTTAACCGCTGCCTTTTATTTTCGAGTTTTTGGCCCGGTACCAGCTGCGTTTGTACGGTGGCGATCTGATCGTGTTACGTTTCGGAATATAATTAAGACATTGGAAGTTAAATGATGCGAGCTGTAGCTTGGGCGTCCGCGTTTTCAATGTAAGCGCTTTACAACGTAAAACAGAGCTTTGAAATCGCTTAGAGACGCTTGCTTTGACAACCCATTATCAATTTAAAGAAACAAACAATACAGTCTTCCCTTGCAAACGGAGTAGTCACCGAAAACTATTACAGACGCCGCAACTTAATTCCCAACTATACAGCCTCGCGCTCCTCCCGAAAAGCGATCGAGCTCGAGTTAACGAAAAATGGCCCTCGCCGCTCGGGAGGCCCGTCACCCCCTCTCCCCCTCCCCCCCGGGCCACCATTACGATTTCCGACTGCCGCCGCCCCGCTCGGCGGCTCGGGCTCCGGGGGTCGGGCCCCACCTCTGCCGGCGCTCGACCCTCGCGCGACCTTCCGCGGCGCGCGGACGAGCCAATTACGGGAGGGGGGGAGAGAGGGCAAAAAAAAAAATCTAAAGCAAGCCGCTGAATAATTGACCGTTACTCGCGCTCTTTGCCGAGGAAGAGCCGCCTGATTATGCCTTTGTCGGGGGGAGTGCCGGGTGCGGGATGTCGAGGTTTGTTTGGAAGGTTAGTATGATCTTGGATCGAATGAAGTCGTGAATGCGGACTTTAAATATATTCATCTTTAATTGACGAAAGAACGTAATCGGCGTTTAATTATGCTCTTTTCATTTTTCACCTGGTAAAGAAGCGATCGCGACGACGCGTTCATTATTAATTGCCGTCGGTTAAACAAATTTAATCGCATTAATACGAGTCAATTAATTCACGAAATAATTAATCCAAATTGCTTTGCCAGCTTATTATATCAATTATCTAGTTTTAGAGTCGCGTCGGGCGTGATAATTAATTGCTTTTCAGAAGTATTAATGCGCGCTTTCCTCGACGTGTACACTGCATTATGAATAATGACGATATGTAAAGTAGCAAAGACATATTAAACCAAGTTTCTGCGGCATCGCTCGAATTTACGTATATTTACACAACAAACATCAAGTTTTACTAAAAATTAATCAAACGTTACAAAAGCCAAACCCCGTCGCTTCGAAAATATATGAAAAAAAAATATATCAGAATATTTATATCGCGCCTCCGTCCGAAAACAGCAACCCCGCCGCGCGTCCTCGCTTCTGTTTTTCTCATCGCGATTATGCACTCGCGTGCATATAGACACAGAGAGAGAGAGAGAGAGAGAGAGAGGGGGGGAGGGTGGAATCGTATAAGGGGATTACTGCGGCGTGAATTCGTAATGGGGTTTGCTCGGGCGCACTTACGTTGAGAGAAGTGGAGGCGGGCACGGTGACCGTGGAAGGGCTGTCGCTGCTGCCGCCCCTCATGTTCCGCTCGCTTCCTTCCCGGAGCCTCTGCTAGCTGGCGCTCGAGTGGCCTTTTTCCGCGCCTCTCGGTCCTGTGAAAAATACGTTTCTCGAGCTTGAACTTGTCGTTGATAAAGGTGGGCGGGATAAGCGGAGATTTTGGGGAGTGTTTAGGTGAACGCAGAATGTATGAAGTTTTTTTTTTCTTTTTTTTTTTAATAAGCACCTTTGTTACGCAGCGTCCTGGAATTTTCTTTTGGAATTTTTTTATTTTTCTTTACAATTAAAGGGTATTTTACTTTATTTATTAAAATTGACATTTTCCATTTTAATTATAAACTCTGTAAGGCAGGTAAGTGTTGTATCACATTATGTAAACTTCATGTTCAAGCGCGTTTAATCTACTTATCGATTAGTGATATAATTAACATTCTTCAAAGCGTCAAAAATTTAAAATAAAGTTTCTTCGTATGTTAAGTTTCGTAAATAAATTTAAGAATATTTTTAAAATATATTTACATAATGCAACTGTTTAAAATTTTATTCTTTTAATAAACAATAATAAAATGATAAAATTATTCGATGCTTTCGACTTTTCGATCGAAAAGATTGCATACAAATTTGACGCAATCTATATAATCTGACAAAATTAGCGATAATAAACTTGCAGAATAATTTTACGAATAGAAAGTTTCATTATAAAAACATTCTCGAACATTTTAGAGCAATTCTTAAACATATACGATATAAGTATCCATTAGCCGCAAATAAGTGCTTAATTTTACCCGAATTAATTGAATTTAACTGGCGTTGAACGCCTCAAGTTACAACTAAGAAATATCCAAAGTACGCATAAATCCTTTACGTCCCCATAACGTTTTTAAAGGCAATTATCCGCAGCTCTCCTATAAAATCCATACTCCGCTTTAACACGCAATCGGCAGCCTCGCCGAGCAGAACTCAAAAACAGATCCAAAAAAACTCCTTCGAAAGCCGCAATTTTGTTCTCCATAATCCGTCGGATAATTAGGCGCAAGCCCGAGACACAGCAGAAGCGGTAGGCGATTCAGCAGGCTCGCGAAAAGCAGCAGCAGCATCACGTGCACTCGAAACTCCGCCAGGGTCTCCGGGCTTTGGCGGAGGCCGCTTCAATCTGCGCTCGGCGCCCATTCATAATTAAAACGAAGCCCCATGATAGAGGCGAACTCCCGCCCGAGGGGGGAGCGGAGAGTTCGCCTCGGCTATAGAGATGCACGCCGGAGGCTACAAAAGCCGCTGTGCCACCCTCGTTGACTTTATCCTTATCGCGCTGATGCGTCATTCTCGTAAAAGCCCCCGAAACTCATCTTGCCTTCTGGAGCCTCTGGGATTATTCTTTAGTGCTTTTTAATATCGCGATTCGCTATTAATTTTAATGAGGGCAACGTTATTTCGACTATATGCAATTAGCGCTGCCGGGAGACTTTTCTTTTTTCAATGTGTCGAAAGATTATGCTGCTACGATAAAAACGCCCTCTCAATTTTATCGTTCCAAATGAATATTATTTGAAACATTGAGTGAAACCTTTTTATTTTATTTTAAGCATTCTTTTCTGTTGGTTTTAAACGATGCGATAAACCTACTACATTGTATAAAATACTTTATAAGAATTCATTTTCTTTATTATTTTAATTTTCGCACTATTCGATCTCTCCAATTAATCCCCCTGGATAACAAGCCAATAAAAAACGTTCCACACACCTCCAAAAAAACTCCAAAGAGAAATCGGTACCTCGAAAGCTCACCCTCTTCCCCCCCCCCGGAGTCGGCGCTTAGTCCGCATGTTCATCTCTGTCAAGAAAGAGCCGGCTCGGAGAAACCACAGCCCTCTCCAGCCGAAGAGAGAGCGAGGCGAGAGTCCGACGGCCCTCTCCACGTCCATCCATCTCTCTCGATCACGCCGCGTACCGGCTCCGAACGAGCGAGACAAACGCCTCGGCAAATCCACCGGGCAAATGCAAATAGCCGAGCGGCTCATCTTTCTCTCGTCCTTCGATGCATCTCTTGCACGTGTCCGTCCTTGCCTGCCTCGGTACGCTTCGCGCGTCTATAGACGCGCAAGAGATACCCCGCGCCGGCGGGAAGGGGGGAGCTGACGACGGTGTCAAGCATTAGCGAGCCTGAAAAAGGCTGCTTTTATTTCGCCTTCCGTGATTGGACGTGGCGCTGCTCGCGCGCGTTGACTAATGCGCGTTTTATGTCCGCTCGAGGACCGCGGACGCAGTAAATATATATCGGACGATCAATCATCCGTTTCGTCTGCCGTCCCTCCTTCGGCTTCTGGATTTATTTTTGCGCACACTTATGCACGCTGCCTTTTCCTATTCCTTTTCGATTAGAGATTTATTTTCTCTTTTCGAGGGCATTTCGATGCGTTTTTTTTATTCGTGAATGTTTGTACAGAGCTTTTTAAATATGAGCTTTCCGTGGACGTACAATGGAAGGTGATGGATTTCTGTTAGGATTGGGATTATTAAAAAATATTTACCTATATAAATTATTTTGGATGTTAATTTGGATTTAACGTTCATTTAAGGCGTGACGATCATACGTCGCCATATTATGAGTTTTTCGTTTAAAAGATTGGAGAGAGAAAGGAGAGACTGCCTGGCTCTCCGTATTAATTTAATTTTTAAAATTAAATCATTAAAAGTTGCATTGTTATTTTTTTGTGTATGCATATAGAGAGTCAACAAGCCAGGAAAAAAGCGTGAGAGATAGAAAAAGAGAGAGAATTGTGAAGCAGCGCAAGAAGAAGAGAGAAGACTAGAACGACGACGATTTTGAAGAGCGCGCGAGCCGGCACGAGTTCGAAAACTCGCCCGTAATTAATACAATTTATCTATTGTTTTAAGGCGAAGGAAATATAGTAAAAGAGTGTGTTGGCATGAAGGTCTGTGTGTATGTATGTATTAGCGAATAGCAGGGTTGTTGCTTCAGCTGATAAGAATTTAAGAAAAAGAGTGAGAGTTGTACGATTCGTCGTCTGCTAGATCGCGATCGATGCGCCGGCAATAGCGGCGCGCGCCGCGCACGAAGCCTGATGACAGCGCCGCGAGTTTGACGTCTCGCGTTTTTTGGCGGGCCACGAAAGAGTTCCGCCAAGATCCAATGGGAGAAAATGTGTGTCAGAGTGTGGGGTAAGAAAAAATGTAGCGTGGAAAAGAATGAAGAAACTAACAGCAACCGAAGCTATATACGAGGACGACTACGTCAATTGCTTTCAAGTCTAAGTCGACCCGGAACAAGTGAGAGAAGAAGGAGGAAGAGAACCGAGAACGAGAAAGAAATGGTCTGGTGTCGGCAGCCAAGGGTGACAAAGGTAGGCCTAGTTTAGTGCTTATCATACGTGCGTCCGAGCCAGCACCGGGAGTCGTGTCGGTTGTATTTCGAGTGCTTGCAAGAGATTTTGTTTAGGTAATGCAAGGAAGAAAGAAACGACAAACCGGAATCGAGATTGCCGTTTCGAACGCGAGGTAGCGATTGTAAATTATTCGTCAAACAGTGCGAGAGAGCGCGAGAAAACCGAATTCTTGTAAGTTTCCTTGTGAGTTACTAGGTAGCTTTACGTCGACTGTACGTAAGTGAGAAAGAGCGATCGAACCGAATTTTCTCCGCGCGCAAATGCAAGAGAGATAAGGAAAGCGGTTTTTTCTCTATCGACTATAGACGCGTGAGTGTGACAAAGGGGGAGAGAGAGAGAAGAAAGAGAGCTAAGGGGTTTTTCCCCGTGCGTCGTTAGAAGTATGAGTGCGTGAGAGAGCGAGTGTAACGCGGATTATAATCGGCATTTCCCGCGTTAATTTTCCTGACTGAATCCCCCTTTGTAAGTGTAATAAAGAGTTTTAAGGTTAAATAAAGAGTTTTGTGCCCGCGATTCGGGGAAAAAAGAGAATTGTGCAAATAATAAGGATCGAGACTTTTGCGTATTGTTTATTTGGTGTTTGCCTAATATTGGTTTTTAATATAATTGAGATTCATTAAAAGTAATTTTTAACGATAATTCTGTTTACGTGTTTCTTAACGAAGAGTTATAAATTCCACAAGTAATAAAGAGAAATGTGGATTTCCAACAATAAATTGTAAATAAACTATAAAGTTTTTAAATTATAGTTATTGTTATAGCATATTATAATATATACTGTGACGGAATTCACACACTGAGAGAATTTTTCGTTATAAATTACCGTAAAATTCACTACAATCGTGGGACGTGGCGATTTTGTAGGGAACTTAATCCGC
>JAWWML010024075.1:0-15505 GCA_035047165.1 Ormyrus rosae
TTTTGAGCATTTCTATTTAAATTCATAATAAACATTTATCAACTATATTTGCATCTGCCAAGTTTATACGTAATAATCGGTCATTTTTGCTACTCCAGTGAAACTCTAATATAATTGGTCAAAAAAACGTTACATTTAGGTAGGAAAATTCGCCAAAATTAATACCATTATTTGAGCATTGTCCCAGTCAAAATGGCCAATTTCTGTTCTAAAAATGTTTGCTGTTTCTACCAGGGTTGTACATTTCTAAAATATTGAAAAATTAGAATTGATGATTAGAAGATAAAATTAGAAGATGGGAACTAGAAAGCTATATACGTTTAATTAATGTAAATCCTGTAATGTCGCACTTTCAAAATCGAACGTCATCAATAATAAAACTGCAAAAAATACATAATATTAATATGTTGCAAATTATGCGTTATTTTGTATCAATATCCCTTTTACTCTCTGCCTTCATTTAGTTATTACGTATTAATTCACGCAGTCCCACAGGGACTACTATGCAGCCACGGCATGCGGAAGCGTAGCGCATTACACTCAACGGCGTCTTATCGATTAAGTAAGAGTTCACCGAGTGGAAAATGCGAAAAACCATAGAGAGAATGTCTATGCGGAGATTTAACGGAACTTAAAGCGAGTCATAGTTTCTAAATGCAATGTCTGTTTAACGCCTGTTAAACGATCGATAAAGATTTGATGTTGGATTTATGTTTATTGTATATTTACGTACTAAATATTATATTCTAACTGGTACATAACACATAACCATAATAAAAATTATTAGGTTAGTATAATGTTAATAACTGAAAATTTACTTATCTTAGTGAATTTTAATACAATATTATTCACGTGAACTTTTCAAACGTTTTCGCTTCAGAGCAGTATATCCAGAGACTTTTCAAATTTCGAAATTTACCTCAGTAAAAGCCAGCTATCGTGAACAGCTCACTAGGCGCAGTAGTAGCCTATATCCCCTTTTTAGAAAACTAGGACCTATGCAGATGAGGATCGCGAAGCTTCGTAAAGTACACCGAGCCATCGAAGAATATCTCGAAATAAACTGCATCGCGGGCGACCGCGACGGCTCGCGACGAGCGCCGAGCGCAAATTAGGAACAGAAGGTACGTCTGTTTATGATCGACCGGCGCATGTACACGGCTTCCTTCTATCGCGGCCGATGCAGCCGGCTGTCCTGCCGCTTTATGCATACATTACACGCATGACGTCTCTCGACCTTTGAATTCGCTTGTTGGCGCAGTTGGAAGTACAGAAAACGATACGGCTTATCGTGTGACGAAGGGGCACCTTCAACTTCGCTCGGATGCTGTGTACGAGAGCGATAAAAAAAATCAAACTTCCAGGAGTTGTATTGCAACTAAGCTTTTTGAGATGCCATCTTTGAAAATGAAAATTGTGTTATTTAAATGAAAAATGTACTAACAAAGGAAAAGATTTAATAATGTGCAAGTAATGTATGAATATTGAATATTACCACTGAGCCGAAATGGGAAAAGAATAGAAAATTAAAAATTCGTTTATTTTGTATATAAAACTATTGTATATTTGCATGTAAAATTTTATGTTTTCAATCATTTAATGTTTACGTTATGCAAATAACCTTTTTTGGAGATTTTCAGCGTCTACTACGGCCAAGTAACAGTTCCTACATTGATTTCAAGGCTGAAACATTGAATTCTAAAGGGAACCATAACTTCGCAGAGAAAACTTGGATGCCAAGTAGTTAAACTCTGTCATCGATCAATGTAGTCATTAAATATATAGAAGAAGGGTTTAAAGACCGAAATCTGTAACGTTTTCGAATTTAATTACGCCATATGTGGTTACATAAACTAAAGCTGCTAAAAATAAGTGACGTTTATTGTAAGACAAAATTATATCTTTAAATAGGATTTATAAGTAAGGAAATTATGTATCAAATTTTTAACTTTTTATCTTTATTTACCTATAAAGATCAGTACTTTAATCATTCATTTTTTATTGTTCAAGTCGAGTAACTAATTTTTCAAACTCCACCAGTTCAAATAATAAATATTACTTTTTTATTTTTTAATTGCATTTTGCTGAATTTTTTTCTTTTAAAAATTCTTAAGCGTTTTTATTGAAAATAGTTTATGTAAATATTGTATATTAGCTAAAAAATAAAACAGTGTGCTTATCTAGTAATTTCAAAATATACTTCATTATTTCTTACTTACCCTAAAATACTTTCAAATTTCTTTCGTATATTCTTTCTATTGATTTCCGATAGACACGTAAATAATTCACACTTCTGATCTGAATATATGACGTCTATCATGGCAAATTTGAAAGTCAGTATTGAAAGAATTAAAGAAGAAGAGGAGAGACGAGGGGGTCCAGGCGACGTCGCTCAATATATGCTTTAACAATCCCGTCGTTGTATTCCGGCAAAAACGGCAAATTTTGCGCTCCGAATAAACGAGACGAGGATTCGTTATGGGTGCGATTGTAAATTGCGACATGCTTGAACATATTTGCTTTACATTACAAACTCGTTGTTGTTTCAGCGACACGTATTGTCTGTTTTCGCATGCAAGTCTCGAATTCAATTCAATTTTGTCGTACACGCAAATAAAGATAATATAAAAATTTGACAACTCTGCTTTTTTCGCGAGGATTTACTTTTTCGAATGGAGTAAGCTTAATGCGATTTGTTACTTTTATTCTTTTGCTGAATAATGAAATTTATTTATTAATTAATAATACATCTTTATCATTATTTGGTAGTAATATATTTATTATTTATAGTACATTTCGTTTCTTAAAAATGTGAGAATATGTAATTAAAATTTTGTCGAGCATCATGCTACCTTATTTTATTAAGAAAATAAGTTTTTCAACGTATAAAATTTAAATGTAAAATATATATTTAACTTTATCCAGGCTTTTAAAAAGAATTACACAACAAAATATGAATCAATATTAAGCTAACTGCACTTTGCAGAATCGAATGCTACTGCGCAAAAATACGGTACTTGGCTCAGACACTAACACAAGTATCGGTAAGAATGAAATCTCATGGTTCGTCGCTTAAAACGTTTTCCCATCCGCGATCGATGCCAGCGGAGTATTGAAGTACATTTGGTGAGATGTCGCACTTCAAAGCTCAATGGTTCCAAGTCAACCGCAGAAGCGGAAAGTATTCTCGACGTTGCTTACGCGAAAGAGCCTACGATTGATTTTTCCGTTATCCCAGGGGAGGGAATCTTTACTGCGCCGGGAATACCGCAGACTTTCCCGCGAGCCGTTCGTCAATCGTTTATCAAACCTTCGCGACAATGTACTTTAATTTGATGTTAAAGCTTTTACAGAAAAATCTAACTTTACGTTAATCAATAAAAGGTTTGTTAACAAAATCTTTGCTGCTTATATTCTTCTTTTGAACATTACTTTTTATTGCAGAATTGATAGGTCTTTATTTAGTAAGTATGGAAATTAGATGAGAGTTAAAAGTGGAAATTAGGTTCTTAACGTTTTTAGAGAAAGCGATCGATGCACAACCTGTGCGCATATTTTCATATTTCAAGCTCTTCGAATGATTTATACTTAAATTATTTTTAATGAATTAGTTAATGGGATTTTGAATTAAGATGTTCTTGATTCCTCTAAATTGATTGAAATTTCTGACGCTTAATTTAGAAAACTATTTATGAAGACTTTTAAGGAATGTTATTTCAATCTACTGTTTTAAAAGATAAAGATTTAAAAGTTACCCTTTTATTGTAAACGCCGTTATTCTTAATATTCTTATTATTTATGAATGACAACTTTGATAAAGTAAAGAAACTAGGTTATCTGAATATAGAACAACGATTGTTTCCTATTATATATTTCGAAATTAGCAATTAAAAATTCAATTATCCAAAATCTTCAGACATATCGATCAGCAAGCCTTACTTCGAGAAAATGATTTTTCCATGAATATTTTCTCGTCGGCGGCGCAGTAAATTTCTTTTTTCAGTTATTACGGGAGGGGCAATTTCGCTGGAACGAACAAGCGGCAGCCAGGCACATATGCCGGCGAGTTTATATTCTGTCCAGACAGTAATGATGTATACGCATCATAGGTTATAGTCACGCGTTACGTGACGGAACGCTTATTACCTGGAGTATCATTAACCCGTCACAAGCAGTCCCGTTAATGATGCATTAATTCGTCGACGAATGTTCGCCGAGGAAGCTGCTGCTACCCCTGTAGGTCAAGCACAGGGGCAACACCTGCGACCGATCGGGAGGAATTATCGTCGTTCCTACGCGCTGCACGAGAGCTCGGCGGACCTAACGAGACCGATCGATATTATAATAATTAACGCAAATCTGTTAGAGCCCTGATACGTTTCGTCGCATTAATGAAACGCTGAATCTCATTTCGCCGTGTTTATTATGTTTTTGAAAATTTGCCCCGCGCTTATAATGGAAATTCCGGATGAATATTCCTTTTCCCGCAGTGCGAAGTGACGTCAACTGAAAATTTTCGGATATTTGACGATGTAATGCCGACGTTAAAATTCAAATTCATGTAAATAGTATAAATTCGGGAGACATTAATAAAAAGTACCCCTAAATGCCGGAGAAAGCAAAGCGCGAAATCGCTAAGTACATTTCGGAAGAAGCGTTAGAAATGAAGTATTCAATCGAATAATACCTACGGCTTTCAACTGATTACATCAAATTATGAAAGACACTTTTTTTGCAATAATAAATATTAAGTGTATCAGCTAAAATGTTCAAAAGCGAACGAAGCAACAAAGTCCTTTAAACAATTTAACTCGCTTAAGCCCGAAGTTTTTGCTCATTCGCCGGTAATCGTTTCAACTTAATCAATTCACTATTCGTTCGCATTTAATTCACTCTTTCTTCTCCCTCTCGGGGGAAAGCCCCCGAGGCAATAACGACGGAATCAAGCAAAGAAACTTGTATTTAGCAGATAGTCCGGCAGCAATGAAATGTGTAATTAAGCACGGCTCGTTGGCGTTAAGATCACTACAAGAACGTTGTCTTCGCTCCGACTAAGCTTGAGCGAACTTCAGCCGAGATTAGCGCAGACTAAGCTCTCCCTCTTTTTCCCTCTCCCCTTTTTTGTTCTTCCTTCCTCGACTGCCATTTTCTCAACTCTCTCTCTCTCTCTCTCTCTCTCTCTCTCTCTCTCTCTCTCTCTCTCTCTCTCTCTCTCTCTCTTTGACTCCATTGTTGAGCAAAATTGACTTAGCCAGGACTGACCTTAACACGTGATTACGGGCCGCGGCGGCGGTCGTATATATAGGTACTTGTGCTCACGCCGATGGAACGAACGGCTTCTTCGTCTTGTTCGGCTTTCTGGCCACAAGACGTTCCCTTATTGCCGCTGCAGCATTTCTGTAACGGTGGTAGTGGCGGGGCTGGTCGATCGAAAACTCAGTCGACCATCGGGGACCACTCGAGCGATTTATCGTTCGGCTCATTTTATTGGCTCCGTCGCCCGTCGACCGATCGCTCTTCCTGCCGCTTATCGCTACCCAGATAAGGGAAAACGAGCTCAGGTAACTGAGAGACAGAAGAAAGGGACGAGGGGGAGGGGAGAAATAAAGAATGAAACCTGAAGGAAGAAATTGATTGATTGAAATTACACATAGATTGGGGAAGGAAGATTCTTTTTGACTCGGTGGTGCGGAAAAACTGTGAGCCCGATAAATCCAGTCCAATTAATTTCATGCGTTTTAAACGAGGAAATTAGTTTTAGTTTCGAATTTAGCGCAGTTTTTAGACGAAAATGTTTATTTTAGTATTCCGACTAGCTGGCTTATTGAATGCAAACATAATGCAACTGCGGAGTTTAGTGATTTAGTTGCATAGTGTCGCACTCTCGACTTCGACCGAATCTTGAAAAGTAAGTGCACATTTACCGTTGTGCTATGAAATAAAAATAATCCAGATGTAATTTTTAAAGTAGATTAGCTAGTCATGTTAGGTCGCGAACTTCCGAAACAAGGTGCGCAAAGTGTCGAAATCCCAGGGCGTAATTTTGCCGAAACTAGCTTTTAAGATCTTACGTTAATAAATAGACTTAACGTAATTCGCTAGTTACGATGCATAATGATTCTATCTAAAGACGAATAATGTAACTAGAGACTACGATTTGAAAAGCTTTGCGTCGTGGACTCGCGTCTCAGTCGAGTTTAGCCGTGACCATAAACAATTGTGATTTTTTTTGTAGATGAGGGATTATCGAATAAACCTTTTTATATTAATTTAGTGCCTGGGTGTAAACGTAGAAACTTCATTTATAGCTCACTAATCCCTTAATTTTTTTCTAACAAGGAGAGTATACAACATTTGGGTAATGGATTTTCCTGTAACTTTGGGATATGTTTTCTAATGTTAAAATATGAAGAAAGCTGCGTCCGTTTGGTCTAACGCTCGATTTTTGAAAATTTATGTGCTCTTTTAGCGAAAATCTAAGAAAAATCGATTTTTGTTTAATCACCTATAACTTCTCAACTATTCATGGTTCAGTATTTTAACTATTGGTATTCGAAAGGTGAGATAAAATCCTATCGATTAAAAATAATTACTTCAAAAAATTTTTATTTGTTCAAAAGTTATATCTAAATAAAAATTTACAATAAAATTAGGCTCAAATTACATAAGTAGATTTTTTCTATTATTTTAATGGTCATTCTTTGTTTGACTATAACTTTTGAACAAATAAAGATTTTTTGAAGTAATTATTTTTAATTGATAGGATTTGATCTCACCTTTCGAATGCCAATAATTAAAATATTGTACAATAGTTGAGAAGTTATAGGTGATTAAACAAAAATCGATTTTTCTTAGATTTTTGTTAAAAGAGCACATAAATTTTGAAAAATCGAGCGTTAGACCGAACGGACGCAGCTTCCTTCATATTTTAACATTAGAAAACATATCCCAAAGTTACAGGGAAATCCATTACCCAAATGTCGTACACTCTCTTTGTAAGTACCATATAGGTCGCAAAAACGACGCGTTGAAATAATTCTGGATTACATCATAATTAAAATTTTTTGTGCAGTTTCATGAATGATAGTAATCATAATTGCATTTAGAAGATTTCCTTACGAATTTCTAATTTTGTAAAACTAAAGTCACTATTTTACTATCACTAAAGTAAGCCGTTTCAGTTTAAACTCTCGTCCAAATATCTTAGCAATGATTTGCTCCTTTAAAGTTCGAAGAAATTATACTTGTTGGCAAATGCCACAGCACTACTTCGTGAGAAACGTAATTGTTTTCTATCTCCTCTCTTTCTTCCGAGACTTTTCGACGATGGCACAGTTTCGACGTGGCCCGAGTTTCTAGCGAAGCTTTTCGCCGGTCGCATACAGACATGTACACAGGCGTTCGTATGCACGCACCTAAGGCACGCAGACTCACGCAACGTGAGGGTTTTGTACAAACACGGAGAGAACGGGGAAGCAGCAAAACCGCGGGTTCCTTCCATAGTAAGTTCGTGAGATGGCACGCAGAGAGCAGCTTTATCTCGGTGACTATATATTTATCTGCAGCGGCGTGGCAGAGCAGCATTCCTCGGCACCCTATATCTATTCCGCACGCGCATCGAACGGAATTCCACGAGCAGCATCGGCGATCGACCACTTTTCCAAAGCTGCTTGTGCGATTTCTTTGAACGTTTTTCTACTCGCGCCTGCGCAAGACGTTCTGAGATGATAGCTTTTGTCATTGCGATGTCAAAAGTAGTAAGGAAACCGCAGTGTAGACTCTATATATTTGTTATATTAGCTCGCTTTGACAGTGATTTTATACTGTCTAATATTCGTTTAATATCTTATTTATATACATATTATAAAAAGTTTATTCTCCTAAAACTTTAAATTAATGAAATCTATTATGAGGATAGATTTTTATTTATTTATGTAGATCATATCTCATACAATATATGTCATTGCAATCAGCAGAAATGTGTAGCTACCGTACACAATTTTGTTATAGTCCTAGTCAGATTACATTTACAAAGAAGTACCCGCCGTTAAATTAAAATTATTATTAAAAATCAAATTTATTAATATATGTATTTCTTCTTTAAATATAGTTTTTATTTTTATTATTAGACTAAACCAGATAATAATTCCAGTTCTTTTTTCCAAATTGGCGCTGATTGCGCTCAAAGTTTTCACGTTCCGTTTTATTGTACTCTGCTGACATCTTGACCATGAATTTAGCCATATTTTCTAAGTCATGGTGCTCACGATTGAATCTCTGATTAAAGTATGGCCGTTTAGTAGGATCACCAGCTCGCTGACCCTTTTTTCACCTTCAATAAATAAAACTTATTAAATAATATACAAAAATTATTGGTTTTTTATTTAAGGGGATATGATACCCATTTTCTTCTCTTGAAAAATTGACCTGAAAAATACATAAATTAATTAATAATAAATTCTACTTCTTATATACTAAAACTATAGTTAATTTTAATCAAATGGGCTTGAATCGAATTCTGTAGGCCCATCTGGTCCAGAGATATTAAACTTTTAAAATTTTTGCTTTGGCGTAAATTCTAGAATGAACCGACAGATGAATTTTCATCTAACAGGGCTTAAAAATCATTGTTTTTGATGTTATTTAGGGCTGATGCATTTAAAAACCCTAAATAACGAAGAACGGGACAGTATAATAAAGCTAATTTCCGAATTCCCATATCAATTTCATGTAACCGGTGATAAACTCAGCAAAATCTCCCTCGTTACCCATAAAATTCCAACTACTGACAATATTCCAATCAACACGAACCAATATCGCTGCCCTCCTCATTTGAGAGAGGAAATCCAACGTCAAGTAGCGGACTTGATCGAGAAGGACATTGTCGAGGAATCGGAATCCCCTTACAATTCTCCCTGGTGGATAGTCCCTAAAAAATCCGACTCCAAGGGAAACAAAAGGTGGAGACTTGGTAAAAGTGCGTATTTCTCTACCCTTGATTTGGCGTTCGGTTTTCATCAGGTGCCTATTGATCCTGAAGACGCCCCCAAATTCGCGTTCTCTGCACCATTCCGACATCAATTCAAAAGAATGCCTTTTGGATTGAAAGAAGCCCCCACCACCTTCCAGTCCCTCATGGATAGGGTTCTTAGCGGATTGCAAGGAGTTGAACTATTTGTTTACATGGATGACATTGTGGTATACGCGAGATCCTTACCGAAACATAACGTTAAAATGAAAAAACTTTTCTGTCGGTTAAAAACGGCAGGCCTTACCTTGCAGCCTGATAAATGCCTTTTCTTGAGGCGCGAGGTTGCTTACCTGGGTCACGTGATTTCGGATCAAGGGATAAAACCAGATCCTCGTAAAATCCTAGCCGTGTCCAATTTTCCGCGCCCCCAAAATCCGAAAAATATAAAACAATTTCTCGGTCTAGCAGGATATTACAGGAGATTCATCCCAGAATTCTCGAAAATCGCTCAACCGCTGAATCGCCTATTGAGAAAGGGATACACATTCTCATGGGAAACCAAGCAAGAGGCAGCCTTCAACCAGCTTAAACACATTTTTTGCACCGAGCCCCTTTTAAAATTTCCCAACTTCAGAGAACCTTTTGTAGTAACCACTGATGCTTCAGACTTCGCGTTAGGCGTGGTTTTAAGTCAGGGACCAATTAGGAAAGACTTATCTATCGCTTATACCTCGCGATCACTAATTGACGCCGAAACAAACTATAGCACAACCAAAAAGAATTGTTGGCGATGGTCTTTGCGGTGGCACAGTTCAAACCCTATCTATACGGCCGGAAATTCACTTTAGTAACCGATCACAGAGCTTTACTCTGGCTTCACAAACTAAAGGACCCCATTTCCCGACTATTCCGATGGAAGATTAAACTGAGGGAATATGATTATGAGATAGTACACAAAGCCGGAAAGATTAATATTATTCCCCGCTCCTTCAGGGGAAATCTATCCAGAAGGAACTCCACCCGAAACCGGTGGTGAAAAAATATTTTTTCTAAAAGGGGTCTATGAAAGAAATCGGGAAGAGGAGCCCGACGGAACAGAGAGCCCCGAGAATGAGCATCCCCTAACCCGAATGGAGGAAATGAACGGCACCATCGCGGGTGTCGCTACTGAGCCTGATTCACCAGAGAAAGTAGTCAACGAGGCCGCGGGTCACTCGCTTGAGTGGGTTATTGGGTTATTTATTGGGCTCCGACGGGTGCTACTCCCTTGAGTGGGTTATTGGGTTATTTATTGGGCTCCGACGGGTGCTACTCCCTTGAGTTCTTCCCAGGAAAAGAGGTAGTCAACAAGGCCGCGGATCACTCCCTTGAGTGGGCTCCGTCGGTCGGGTATCACTCACTTGAGTTCTCCCGACAAGATTACGAGGAAAAGGATACAGGTGACAGGAATCAGTTGGGGACGGGCCCAACCCGGCTGTGACAATTCAAAAAAGAGGAATGATTGAGGATCGAAACGGGATCAGTCAAGAAAACCCTTGAGTCTTGTTCAATGAAGCCAATTCTCAATAAAATTAACACAATTTTTTCCGTAGAATGCCTTTCTTTTTCACGTGATCAATTACTCATGAGATATGATAACATCGCGCATTTCATGTCAGTTGATTGTGCCATCAGCACCCCCATTTGCCAGCAATTAATCGACGCGGACATGCTTCACATTGACAAATTACGAAAGCAACCTAACCAAGTAGGCTCCATCGTGAAATCCATCCTCCAGAATGGAAAACTGGACTACACCATGTTTAACAGAGATAACTCCGACGACATACCAAGGGCCGAGGATGTCATAGATTGTTTGGAATCACTATGGTTCGCGGTCATTGTAATGACCCGCGAAGATACACCGTCGGTCAAAAATTAACGCCGGTTTAGAGCAGGTTCCCTGGTCGTTTATTGATTGCGCGATTCGTACGGATTGGGGCGAAGGAGTTCCCAAACTAACCATTTATACGGGCAAAGTCATCATCCCTCCTGAGAATGAGAGAAATAAAATCATTCTCGAAGCTCACGACTCCGCAAACGGTGGTCATAAAGGGGTCGGCAAAACCTACAACCGCGTTCGTGAAAGATTTTTCTGGCTGGGGATGAAGGCCAATATAGCTAACCACGTCAAGACGTGTGACGAATGCCAAAGGCAAAAACTAGTTCGCGTAAAAACCAGATTTCCCATGAAAATCACAACCACTCCCAATAGAGCGTTCGAGGTCTTAGAAATGGACAGTAGGCCTTCTGCCCGTAACCACGGCCGGGAATAAGTACTTATTAACCCTACAATGCAACCTAAGTACTCTGAAGCCCTCCCCCTCCACGACACCACCGCGGAAATGATTGCCACCATATTTGTCTCCGACTTCGTCACTCGATTCGGTTGCCCTGAGGTTATCAAAACCGATCAGGATAGCAACTTCCAGAGCGCTCTACTAGCAAGGGTTGCAAAAATCTTCCAAATCGACGGGCTCCCTAGAGTGGAGTCATCACTCTCTGTTCGAATATTTGAAAATGTTCTCCAACAAAATCGACTGGGACTGTTGGATCCGGGTGGCCATATTTTCGTATAATACCTCCATCCACTCTGCGTACGGTTATACACTCCATGAACTCGTTTTTGGCCAAAAAGCTCGACTACCCTCCGAATTTCAGACCCGGGACGTAGGAAGAACCTAAGAAATGCACCTAGACGAACTAATTTCCAAGCTAAACGATACACAAAAGGGCGCGCATGAACGACTATTGGAAGCAAAAGAAAAATCAAAACGTTATTACGACCAAAAATTAAATACAAAAACCTTTAAGGTAGAGGACGATGTATATTTATTGAAGGAACTCCGGGTGGGTAAATTCGGTGAACAATATGCTGGTCGGTACAAGATTTTAGAACTAGTAGGCGACCGGAACGCTGTAATAGATTTAGGAAGCGAACGAACTAAAGTAGTTCATTTAGAGTAGCGAATTGTGTGTACGTTTTATGGAGTTAGTTAGGTCGCGGGGGTGTGCGAAAACCTTTAGAATAGAGAGAAGTGTGAGTGAGAGAGAGCGAGCGTGCACGTGACGACCGGCGGACAGCGGCAGGCCTGCTATTGGGCCAGCGCTCAGCGGAGCGCTGCTATTGGTCGGCGGCTGGCCGGCCGGCGCTGCCTGCCGAATTTCGGCGGGCCGGCCGGCCAGTGTTCCCCGAGCCGCTAATTCAATTAGACGTGCGTGTCCGAGTAATTTCCCGAGAGAACAAAGAAAGAGTAGCGCGAGTTCTTGAGTGCAGTGAGAAGTGTCTCGAGAAGTTGGAGAGGATCCAGCAGCATCATCCCGAGCAAGCAGCCGACCTGGACGAGGGGAAGGCCCACCAGGAGTTGAAGACGAGAGGTAGCGACGAGCCCCAGAGAGGAAAGACAGCGACCACCAACCTCGAGACAACATCTCCGTTTTTCGTCGCAGCATCCGCTGGACAACGGAGGCAAAGTAGGTTCAGGTTTGCGTAATTAATTTTAGCGTGCGCTTTGTGATCGCGGGGGTCGCGTTCGCGTAGTTAGCGAAATTGTGAGAATAGTAAAAGCGATCGGGAGTTCAGTTGAACGTGCGAGCTCCTGCTCCCAGTAAACGGGGTAAGGTTTAATAGAAAGAAAGAGAGTAGTTGAGCTTCGCAGCTCCTGCTCTCCGCGAAACATTAATTCTTAGGGCGTAGTGCGCGAACGCGCGAGACAAAGAGTCGAGCTAGCGAGAAATCGCCCAGCTCCTGCTTTCTGTTGCACTCCGTAAGCGTAATTAAATTCTGTATTAGCGAGCGAGATTTAGAAAAATCGCGGTTAAACATATCCATTATTTCCCGTGACGGATCTGCTAAACGGGATCTCCTTTTGTGAGAAGATATCCGATAGAGTTAAGCGAGCGTGAAATATAAATTTTTGTATTTTTCTATTTATTTTTAAATGAATAAATTTGTGCCCGTGGTCCGGGAAAAGCTAAATTTTGGAGAGTATTTATTATAGCGAAACCACGTCACAAAATGGCATCCCTTGTGGGGATCTTTGTTTAGCGCCGCGAAGTTTTATCTGCGTCATTCCTAGAAGCCGAGAGCCGTTGCAACGCGGAGAAAAGACGTTGCGCGGTAGTGAGTGGGGAAAGTGAGTTTTGCGCATGGCACGATCTCGCTCAGCTGCTGCGCTCGCGACCGTTGCTTTGTGTTCAAAAAGTGTTTACGTTCTCGGCTCGATTTCCGAGAAGTGTTGTTGATTCCGAGTCGCGTTTCGGGAATTCATTTTTAGAAGTTAAAATTGATAGAAATCTAAAATGAAAAAAAGGGAAGGCTACTGTTTTTATAAAAATATATATTTATGGTTTGAATACTAGACTTTGATTAGATATTACTTTTTGACTAGATTAATGACTCGACTAACTAGATTTTAAATTAAAAGTAATTAATGTATAGATTCCGACTAGGCTAAAAATGTTCATCTTACAAATTATTCAATTGGAAACTGTTGGCTTAGAAGTAAAATAATAATTCAAGTGGTTAAAATAAGATTAAAAAAAAGGGGAAGTTTAAAATTAAGATTTCTTCAAATTTCCCCCAGTCTGTTACTTATTGACTTAATTTTGAAAGATTTGTTGTGGTACAGATGATTGTTTACGTCCATGGAAAATATAATCGGAAAGTGATCTGACACGAAGGTTTCGTCGAGAACTTTAATATCAATATTATTAGCAATAGGCATAGATGAGAGAACTAAATCTAAGTTGGACTTTTTATTATAACGTGTGTTAATATGAGTTGAGGAGTCCGATTTATGCAAAAACATATTATAAATATCTATACAATAGTCTAACTTCTCTCCGTTGATATTAAGGCCATATTAAGGCAGTTCCATTTTTGTTTTGCGCATTAAAATCGCACCAAAATCGTATTTTGATTTACGCCAATGTTGTCAAAAATCGAATTCTATTAGGATTGTGTTAACATTTTTCCAGGAACTCTGTAGCAAGTGATTATTGTTGGAACTGTGTTTGTAATGCGAATGCCATGAATTTCAATACCTTGAGTAGATGACGTGACATTTAAGGTTATGTAAGAAATAATTAAATGAAATAATAGTAAAATAGGATATTCTTGGTTATCCGAAACAAAGTAATTGCAAATTCGATAATGAATGACTTGATTAAAGAAAAATGTTAACAAATGTTTAAACAATTAGTTAAACCAATTGAAATTGTTTATCAGTCGGTTAGATTTGGTTTCAACTAATTAAACAAAAGCTGAATTTAAGTAAATTAAACAATATATGTATAAATGTGCTATTTTTACCCGTAAAATAAATGATTAAATAAATAGAATCAATCTGATTCTATTTGTAGTTTGTATTAAATAAATAAGAGCGCATATTTATTAGATGGAAACAATAAATCGTTATTTATTAAGTAAATAAACAAGTTGCGCAATACAAAAAAATAATAAATATTAATTAGAAAGTTATGAAATTTAGTCAGGGCTCGTTCAGGGAAAGTACAATCAATTTCCAAAAATTATGTTTAAATAATTGCAGGAACAAGAATGATTGCAATTATAATACATTTTCAAAACCATAAGACGCCAATGGATTTCTTTCGATAGACGGCACACGTGCCAAAGTTAGGCAGAGGGCGCACATAATGAGGACATAAGCACTCAAGCAATGGCGCACGTGCCAAGGTTAGGCAGAGGACGCGCTCGAGATCAGGACATGAACATTCGACCAATAGCGCTCGATTAGATAGAGGGCGCGTGTATAGGTTAGCCAGAGGGCACACGTGATCAAAACATGAATTTGACGAAAACAAATCCTGGAAATCAACTGGTAAACAATTCTCGGAGGTGGCGATGCCAATGCTTACGCCTTCCGACAACGTTGGGCCATCGGTCTATATAAGGGCACGCGCACGGCCCAGAGCTGAGTCTCAAGCCAGCCTCAGTTCAAGAACTGGTCTTGATTGTTGAGTTATCATTACTCTCCACCAGAATTAATATTTGTTAATTTATTCTTGGACACCAAATAAATCCAGAGTTAAAATCGACTTTTTGAAATTCATTTTGAAACCTTCCCGCTTCATTCGCTTTTGTGATTAATTCGGACGACGGACATTTTACCATCGGACCAGCTGAAATTCAACAGTGAGCGGCACATCTAGCTCGCTTTGTTATTCCGAGGCGAGCTATTTTAGGTCGCTGTTGCGTTGAGAGTTGAGGTTAGTCATGTTTGTTTATTCTATATATATATATAAGTAAAGTAAAGTATATATATATAAGTCAACCTCCAATGGCCGTTTGCCAGCTCGGCTGTCTAGAGGGTCTTCAAGCAAAATACTTTTGGAAACAGTACTACTTCAAAGCAGGTAAATTTTAAAATTTCATTATTACTTTAAGCTGTCAAGCTAAATAGTATATTACGCACCTAGGGAGGTAAAGTATTGGTAAGCTCATAGCGCGTGTAAATTGACTCCCGAGCCGAA
>JAWWML010024084.1:0-15504 GCA_035047165.1 Ormyrus rosae
GACATTACTAGGATTTTTACCGTGCTGTTCACGTTAAAATTTAATGTGATTTCAAATAATTTTTTTAAGAAGGGAGTTCTGCCCCACGATTATCATGGTTTTCATGGTAATTTTGAATATAAATTTTTGTCTGTGTACACACACACACTTATATATGTGTGTATATAGAAGCTGGAGAATTCTCTGCCTCGTTCGCTCTCTTCTCCGCCAGTACGAATTCCCTCATTCCGCCAGTTTCCTCGATCTATTTAGCTCTGGTAATAGAACTCTCGGATTTTACAGGCTCGTAAAGACGTTCGCCTTCCTCGCTCTTACCTCTTCCTCATTCACTATTTTTCCCCTCGTACTCTTTCGAATCCTCCCTCCCTCTCCGTCCTCTCCTCAGCCGACTGCCACGCGCAAAGTTTGGCAGCGAATCAATGAAACTCGAGCCGCTATCCCCGTGGCGCTCGGCGTCACCGCGTAAAAACAATACGACGAGATTTTCCGAAATTGCCGGCTGATCCAAAGGGTCGCTTTTATTTTTACGCGGTCTTCGGGGGGATTTATTCCGAATGCAAATGAAGACGCCGGGAATTCGCTTCATTTCGCCGAGTGCTTTAAACTCCGAGTCACGAACAACAGCTAATTAAATTAAAGCAAAATCCTTTTAGCGCAAGCGTTTTTTTTTATCCAAGTATTGCCGCCCTAATAAAAGAATATCTTTTTATAAATCTTTTACCTTCGAAAAGCCAGTAGCGGCGTCCTGAAAAAAAGTTTCATAAAGAGCGACAGGCGATCGAAATTGACATAATTCCAGAAAAATTCCGGTCAGATTTGGCACTCTGCTGTGCTCGAAAGGGACGGGGGGAGATCGGTCACAACACATTCATCGATCATTGAACCCGAGCGCGGTCTGGCCAGGCCTTATTCACGAAGCATTGAACCTCGAAAAAAAGGAGGTCGAGTTCGAGGTGTCTGTCGAGCGTGAAGGTTGCAGCTTGGCGCCGGTCGCCGACTCGGGCAGCCGGCAAAAAAGCCGCGCGCACTGAAAAAGGACGAGCGCCATCGGGAGCGAGGCGGACGCAAAAAGCACGAAGACGCGAGCAAAACAGAGAAAAAACAAAAAGGAGAGAGCGAGCGAGAGTGGCGGAGAGTGCAGGAACAATCGGTAGCCCCGGTAGCCAGTGCAGGCCGGGGGAAAGGAGTCCGCCGCGGCTGATATTTATGCAGTCCGATGCGATCAATTGGCGGCTGGCACTTGCTCGCCGCGCCTCTCCCTCCTGCCCCCTCCCCCTGCCGGGCCGCGCGCTACCGTGCCATTACCGGCCGAGCGCAATTTCCCCCGGCTGCAAGATGAGCGCACTCGAGAGAGAGAGAGCCGCTTTATCGCCGTCGGCCCTCGCTCGCGCCAATATAATGCCTCTTATAAGCGACACTTGCAAGCCCGGGACCGCATATCGACCGGCGTAACTCTTTTCTTCTACCCCCTTTTTTCTCTCTCTGTCTGCCTCTCCGCCCGACGCCCCGTAACTATTCGGCTTGTTTCTGCGCCTCGGCAAATTTTACAGCGCGGCTCCGAAATTTTTGCCGGGACCGTTTCGCAGGAAACGTGTAGGGCAGCTTACTCTTCCGCCAGTTCGGATGGGAACAGGTATGTGCAAGTAAGCTTGGTTAATTTTCGCTTTTAATTTTCACGTGAAAACAAAACAAACTTCTCGCCGATTTCGTGTTTTGTAACAATTAAATTATAAAATTTTATTAAAAAGGCTTTTATCTTGCTTGAATTAATAAGATGTCAGATTAAAAACTGATATTAAAATAGCCTAGCGCTACATTTAATTAATGTAAATTATAAATTAACATAAAATTCTGATCATCTGAGGTATTATTCCCAGCAGGAAATGAAATTTATAATTAAATAACCGAATGTATAAAATTTGTATGAATTATTTAATGATCGTAATTTTAATCAATGTAAATAATGCGAGCAAACTTTATTTATGTATCTTTATTCCGACTTGGTCGCATATACATTGAAACTTGGAACGAAATACTTGTAACGCATAGCTTATTTAATAATTTATCAACTAACGCTTTCGACAAAAGTTTATAAATTATTAAACATTTTTTAATGAATAAATATGCAACGAGAACCTTTTCGAGTCTATTTTTAAAAATTTCGCTGAAACGAACGTCTTATTCTTTTACATCTCCGAAATGATAAATCACTAATAGCTTCCATAAAACTTACTGTTTAACTTTCATCCTCCGGCAAACAAGCTAAGCTCTCCGTGCATACATATTTTCGCATATATTTTACACTCCGCTCGCGTACGGCGCTACGTCATTCGACGCTTTAAAGTTACTTTCCCCAGTGCCCGACACGACTGTAATGGAAGTTCAATTAAACTTTTCCTTGAATAATTTCGAAACGCTGAACTTGACGTTCGTATACGTTAAGCTACATCGTCTTAAAGTATCAAAATTGGGGCTAATGTGCCGCCACAAGGCAAACTGATATTTCAAGTATATTTTAGTAAATAATACATTGTTCTCTTTTCCTAACATTGGCGAAAAGTGATATTTTCGTACAAAGTGTTATTTCGCGAGAAAGCACGTTTTGTCTCGCAATTAAGCGACACCAACAGATTGTTACCATGCTACTTCGCGCCTTGCCATTAAGTACGCGGTGTTGTATAAGGGAAGGCACAGTCAAAGCACGCAGCTGCATTAGCTCGTTCGTTTGTCATTAACCGCCTTTGCTCTCCGCAAGTAAAACTATTATGCCAAAACCCGTTCACCTAAAAGCATCCGCTCTAAACCGTAACCGTGACTGTTGTTCCCAGTTTTGACGGAAAGAGCTCGGCGGAAAGAGCAGCACCGCGAGAGGCAGTGAACCTTTCCAAATAAATAGGGGAGAGCTCTTTGAAATTAGCTGGCGCCAGTTAAAGTTTCGATGTCGGTAACAAGAGGCACTATATAAGCTCTTTCGCGTCGACATTACGACTGCACATATACATATAGAGGAAGGAGCGCCGCTCGCAAAGTTTTGAATCCGGCGCGGCTCGTAAGGCGAAATTCCATTATGCTTACGGAATCGACGATCCTGCCAGACGCCTTTGGATTTAACCTGGGCTAACGCCGGCAAGTGTGAGAGCCCGTCTGAGGGAAGCCCGCAAGTTGGGATGTCTTTGATTGCTTGGCTTTGAGCCGCCGTCTTGCGCCCGAAACCGGGCTTATGCGATTTTGCAGCTCCTCTCGGTCCTAAGTGCCGCCAGCTGAGGATGACATTAATTACGTAGATTTCGTTTATACGATCAGCATAAGCGATATATAAACATGATTTTAATTAAAATTTCGGTCGCGGCCGTCGCGCGGACAATTTCGCGCAAGCTTGTTTAGCCCGAGAGAGCTGTGCCACACCAATTTATCTTTTATCTATATCCGTATATAATTTATGAATAATTCATTGTACATACTGATATACGAAGGATTTATTTTAATAAGTGCGAAGAAAATTTACTTCGTCGGATAAAAGACATTATTTTTAAGCTCAGAAACGAAATTTTCTTTTTACAGCTATGAGTAAGAAAAGTTGAGGAAATTGTGAACTTACTAACAAGGAGAGTGCACGAAATTTGGGTCACGGATTTTATTGTAACTTTGCCATACGTTTTCTAATGATGAAATGTGAAGAGAAATCGGATTTCTTCAATCATTTATAATTTAGCGATATTTTCGTTGCGCTTCTACCAAGGTAACTTTTGAACTAATAAAGCTTCGTTCATTTTTTTTTCATTTGGTCTCATTTTTTACGTGGCCAATTAGAATATTCAAATACACTTTTTCGAAAAATCGAGCGTCAGACTGAAAGGACACGACTTCCTTTTTATTTTAACATTATAAAAACATATTCCAAAGTTAGAACAAAATTGGTGGCCTAAATCTCAAGTGTTCCCTCCTTGTATAGAAACTAACTTATTTTAAAAACTTTATAATACATTAATGTATTATCAATCTATGACAAGTATTATATCAATACAATAAATTATAAAACACTAAAATATCTTATACAACATTGTGCGTTCCTTGTTATTATTTGTTTAAAACAAATAAAATGCACGGTAAATATGATTTTCTAGGTTCAAAAAGACAAAAAAGTACAGTGGCCACTAAAAAAAAGAAAAACAAATCAAGCTTAAAAACTGCTCGTCTCATAAACACACGCGTGGTATATCCTCCACGTCATATTGTCGTCGACGTCGTATAAACGACATCAAGCAAGCCGATAACGCTTCGATTACAATCGCGAAAAGTATTCGCATAACGAAAATCAAATTGTCGAAGGCTGGAAGAGCCGAGGCGAGCGACGGCGCCCAGCGCCGCTTTCGCGCGAGATTGAACAGAATTTTTCGAAGGGGAGCTAGACGCAGTGATAACTCGACGTAGTCGAACATTCTTATCGGCGTCGCCTTGGCGGGAGCTTGAAGGGAATGGAAAATACTATGCGCGACTATTTAAGGGTCATAGACTGATAAAAATATAATTTAGTCGTAACGTGTATTTGGAAAAACATATATTATTATATGGTTTCGACGTTTCTCAAGAAGAAACAAAGAACGCATTAGTTCAATATGATTTTCATTAATTGATATTATTATCCATGTAACCATCCATATTTTGAACCATTCATATTATAAAGAAGAAATCAATATAATTTCGTCATTTTAATGCTTGGTATTAGAATCAAATCTGTGCCTATAATAAAATGAGACAGTTAATAGATGAAAAAAGAGGCAAGAAAAAATAATTTCTTTGTGCCTGAAGAAGACAACCATGAGAATGTTATGAAGATAAAGCTAAATGATAAGACGAGAAGAATAGCTGCCTATCGATATTGTCAATGTGTCGATTAGTTGAGCGGATAAAATCTTTCTTATCGGAACTGAGCGAATAGATTTTAATGTAAAGCTGCAATTTATGGTTCGCGTTAATTCGAAATCATATGCGCTTTTATGTAACAGCTCTCTTCCTTGTAAATTTTGCAACAGTTCGATAAATCCTCATAATAAATAATCACCTTAATTATACTATAGCATTTGTATCTCTGAATTACGTTTATCACAAAAGATGACTGAGCTGCATTGATTCATTTTCTTTAGCATATATTATTTAAACCTTTATTTATGGTCCCATTCATTTATTAGCAATCATAAAACACACTGAGAGTCAGAGCACGAAAATCGTCATTTACAAAATTCGCACTCCTTTTACGACAAATCCTTTGCTTAATAATGATTTATAAATGCACAAAAGCGCACCTTTTACGCATTAACAATGTTGAATAAAACGAGAAATGATGTATTATCCTTTTTTCCTTTTATTTTGAAGGCTTACCGAGAAGAGAAACGCTTGTTTCTAAACAGTAGAGAGAAGCATAAATAAGAGTTTAGCCGGAAAGAGTTAGAAGTAAAAAAGAAGAAGCAGCAGCACGGCGAGTGGCGTAAACTGTAAGAAAGACTCGGCGATTACATCGGAACGAGGCGTCGACAGCACAGCTCAGCTCGACGGAAAATTCCTTATCGTCTCGGCTCTTTGGTTCGCGGTAAAAATCGAAGGCCGCCGCAGCGACTCGCTGAGTTTTGCAACTCTCCTCCCGCGCCAAGCGACGTCAACTCTTTATTCTCTATCTCCCGTTTCTCATCCCGCGTACCCTTATTCATCTCTCGTGCTCAGCGGCTCTCTTACTCTTGTAATCTTCCGGATTACTCGGGCGGCGAGAGGGGAGGAGAATAAGATGCACGGGCGAATAGTCGGCGCACAGCGCCGAGTACGGTTTTGCGGAATCCTCTCTTTTAGAGCCTCGTTTTAGTCGCGCTTATTCGCTTAATTTTTCAGTTTCCCGCGGTGTGTCGTCGTTTCGTGCAAAAGTGGACACGCTGCGAGAGAATGAAACGGCAAATGGCGTAATCCCACGGCGCTCGGGAAAACCAATTAAAAATGTTGCCTTGCTTACTTTAATCCCAACTTCGTTCTTTCGTACGAACTGTAATTGATGCTTTTGGCAAAGTTTTTTTCATCGTAATGTTTCCCAAATAAATGAATTAGTTTTTAGCTTAGGCTTCAAGTCTACCTATAAAAATGAAATATAAAACAATGCTTACGTTTTCCAATGCAATTAATAAATTGTATAAATTACTATGGCAAAAGTTTGTGACTCTAGGGAAGATAAAGATATAGTATTCTAGTTTTTGTGACTTTTTCCTTCTATCAAGGAGTATCCATACGTTTTATCTATTAGTCTATCATTTGCATATATTTATGTCGGCACTTATATCAGAGTAATATGAAGCTGCGACCTAAGACTTTGGTCATCGAGTGACAGTGGCTCCTAGATGGAGGTAAATAATGTGCACACAAGCGAATTTCTTTGATTATCTTATCCAGCAGAATGTATTCAATAATTTATTGTTATTAATTAACTTCTTTTAAAGGTATAAATTCGCCAGTTTAAGCTCCAAGAACCTATGTTTCAAAGGTTCTTATCAAGTTGTAGGTTGCTCAAAGATTATTACATGTAGGTAATAGTGTAATGTTGTTTTTAAAGCCAACCAAAATTGATTTATTTAAACATGCTAAAAAATTGATGCCAGAAACGTCTTGAAAATTTTGGTATAAACACTTTCGTAAATTGTGTACATATAGACAAGTAAAGTGGCGCATATTTAGGACATAAATGGCGTAAGCGAGCAAATCAAATCGCAGGATGTAAAGCTCACCACCTCAGCCAAAACTCCGTGAAACTCGATTTACGAGCTACGTGACCTAAGATCAGACGACTTATCCTGTCCCCCGATCAGTTGAATAACAGTTAGATCAAGAGTTATCTCTGCTCAAACATTAATAGGACGTTTGTATTTATAACGCTTTGTTACTAAAAAAAGCTTATTTTTCATAAAATCTTAAATTAATTTATTAAACTTGAAGAATTTATCAAACGAATTTTATATTAAACTTAAGAATTGCTTATAACAATAACTTTTAGTCATAAAATAAAGAAAAAATTTTCATTTGGTTCAGTACGATCTCTCCCATAAATTTTTTCGACTTGCTAAGTAATGAAAAAGTGCAAAAGAACTTTACGGACTTTGAAAATATAAAACTGCAACATATACATCTAAAATAAAAAAGTTTTTAGGTCATTTTGAACTAGATATGATTTTTGCCGGTGGAAATTGCTTGATGTAATTAGCTAGTACAACAGAGAAATAATAACTTTATATCCCTTGAAGTATTAGCCGTCAAAATGACACGAATGACCTACATTCTACTTAAACAATGAAAACTCTAATGGTACAGATGCATTCATACTTAACAGGAAAGTCTCACTTGTTTGGGTCACGGATTTCGTTAAAACTTTCAGCACGGTTTTTTATGTCAAACTATGAAAACAAGCCAAAATATCAAGGTCTAACGCTGAATATTTTCGGTCTTAAAGTTTTTTTTCTATAACTTCGTATTTTATGATTTGATGATAATTCAGCTTCCATAAAACTTAGATATTCTATATCACAGAAGCAAACAAAAGCAGAGAAAAAGACTGATCATTTGAGAGACTACAAATTCAAATATCTCTATTACTTCAAAAGTTATGTACAATTAAATATGAGTATCAAAAACTGCATAAAACGAATATAAAAAAGTTAATGCACATTACAAGATACTCATATTTAATTGTACATAAATTTTGCAGCAATAGAAAAATTTAAAGTATTGTCTCTCAAATGATATCGGCCTTTTTCTCTGCTTTTGTTTGCTTTTGCGGTATAGAATCTCTATAGATTTTATGGAAGCTAAGCTATCATCAAATAATAAAATGCTAAAAAATGAAAATAGAAATTTTAGAGTAAAATAACTTTAGTGACCTACTGAGTCGAAAATTTTGAGCGTTAGACCCTAATATTTTGTCTCTCTTCATATTTTGGCATAAGAAAACCACGCCCAAAGTTTTAACAAAATCCGTGACTCAAGCAAGTGAGACGCTCCTGGTTAGTTTTAACAACATTATAGAGTCGATACTAAACAAACGAAAACATTTTTCTACTCCATTGTGACAGATTTAAACAGTTCTCATGAAATTCATAAAACTTACTATATTTTTGAAAATATAATATTAATTATTCAACTGATAAAGTTTTAAGCGTATATTGACTTTAATTTATGTGAACCTTCTATCTACTATTTATTCTGTTTTAGCGGCGGGATATGTGAAATTGGTTAACATCATCTAATATACATAAAATTAGATCATGGAGTAATACGCTTGTCCTTCGACGTAATGAACGATTCTTCAAAGTTTCAATTCGAAATTCAAAGGCACCTTTAAAAACTCTTGAAACGAAATTTTATTATTTTTCTTTTTACAAATTTTTTAACGTGTCGTGCAAATTATGATTTGAAACTTTGTAGATTAGTTTATTTTATATCACGGAGGGCAGGTGGATTGGCTTAAGACTTAAATTTATGTATATTTCTTGGTATTAATCAATTTCCGTCATCCTGTCGATAACACAGAACCAGTGGTAAAGTTAGAGGTCCACACTCCTTCAAAGATAAAATCAACAAGATCGAGAACGTGTTAAATTTCAAAATGGTTTATTTAAAGGTTTTTAATTTTCCAGTTTTCCACGCCTTGACAACATTTCAATCTAATTTGTACGTTCCGTTGGGAAATCTTCCTTTAAAATGAGCGGAAAATTAATGAATTTCGTAAAGTCTCTAAATTTATTGTCACACCTAAAAGTATCGAACGAAAATGTCCTGTTTATATTACGCATTATTTCGAAATTTAGTTTAATGGTGTACTTATAAAATATAGCCTTGCAATCAATTTGAGTAGTGCAGTTAAATGTTTTCCGACGGAAGAGTACATATATCTAGGAAATGTGCTTTCGTTCCTGAATAACTCATTCACGCGCTCTATTCTGAACGTGACTCTCCTCGGAGAAAACGTTAAAAGAAGACGCTCCTCCGAGGGCAATACGTGATAAGCAATTCACAATTGGAAAACGAAAAATGGCGCTGTTAAAACTTTTTCGTTTTATTTTAAGAAAATTCAATCTGAGTCGTGCAAACATAAATCACGTTTAAAGTTACCCTTCCAGAATTATTGACTCAAATTATTTATCGTTTTAATAAATTTCTACTATATTATTTTTATAGAACAGCATTTCCATTAATGCTTAATCAAAGCCATTAATAAATAGTTCATTGATGTAGTTCACCAGATACTCATTTCCCTACAAATTCTTGTCAACGTCTTACTTGAAAAGTTTCTCTTCTGTTAGCAATTTCCACGCTTGCAAATGCATTCTCTCATCTCACTAAGTTATATGACATGTCAAAGTTTTCTACAATATTACTTAACTTTGCATAAAAAGATGCTTTTAATTGTAAATGTTTCTTGGTTGGTGAAAAAAATACTATTTCAGTATTAAAGAAAGTAAACGTGTACATTTAATATATTATAAAATCAGACTGGTAATACGAATAGTATTAGATTAACAGTACAATAGTTGCGCTCGAAAAAAGCGCGATGTCATCTCTCGTGTGCTCAACGTCATCTGACACGCCGAGTTTTTCGCACTGCCTCAATATCCGCCACTGCGCATGATAACAGGGTTTTTATCCTAGCTGTTCGCTATCCGAATGCAGTGACGGGTTCGTCGAATTGGGTCGAAAAGTCCAGACGTACGAGTTCCACGTAACTCCGATCGCGGAGCCCTAATCCAAAAACTCCAATGGTCTACAGATCCTCTTAAGCCTCTTAGTAAGAAATCGGCAGCCGAGAAAAATGAAGAAATTTTACAATTCGTTCTGCGTAATCTATGTCATGTTTTGATATTGAAAATTCGATTTATACAGAATTAGTAATTAGATTTATACAGTTTATACAGAATTATTAATTTATATTAAAATTTTATGAATAAATAAATATTCATGAGTCCGGAATTTTAAATTCACTTTTAAATTAAAAAGGGAGATATTCAAGTATGAGGGTTCAAGGCAGAGCCAAAAATCTTTTCTTTTAGAGTTTCCGATTGTTTAAACAAAATTATTTAAATAAATTGTCAATAATTTCATTATTTTGAAAAACTAATTTAAAATAAACTAATTGTTTCATCAGATTTAAATCTGTTAGTGTAAAATCGCTATAAAAACTTTTTCTATGTAAGTATCGGTTTACATTAGGGTGGTAAAATCAAATTATTTGGGACTTCTTCACAATATAAAAGATTACGTTCTTCAAGAAAATGGCGCGAAATTTTTCTTTGTGATTTTCCCGCATAGAATCAATTGGCGCAATTAGTTTTTTGAAGTAATGAGATTGTTGACAATTTTTTAAAATAAATTTGGTTGAACAGTTGGGAACACCAAAAGAAAAAAAACACGGGTAGTCTAGTTTTTTGGCTATGACATGAACTCAATTGTTAATTTGGAGCTATTATCTAGCTTAGATTTGGTTTGGGTTCTGAGTATGCGCGACATTAACCTTGAAACTCGACCAATCTGAGGCAAGAAAAAGAGAACGCAGAAAGTCATTAAGCCAAAGCCATTCTAAAGCAAAGCTTGCGTTTCAAAGGGAAGCTTTCCAATGCAGTGGCAAGTCACGACGGAATAGTCAAAGCTTACTTTATAGAAAACAGAGTACAGCTCGCTTATGAGACCTGTCGAGTGCAGGAAACGGCACACCATAAGGTAGCTTATTGTCTTCTTATACTGGGGACGCGATTGAATTCTGCTCTGCATGAATGAAAGTAACGTCAAGCTGATGTGCCTTCGACCTCGTTGACATAACATTTTGTCTCGAGTATTTTTGTTTGGCGTCCGTGGTCTCTGCGGCCGATTGCGCGGATTTCGCCGATTTCATGCGCTTTCATCGTTGAAAAGCAAAAAGTACGACGTTCGCGTAACCCGATCTTTTGGACGCGAGGATTAGTCAATCGATTCAAGTATGTACACATTATTTTTGCTACTTTTTATTGCGATTTTCAAATTGATAACTATTTTTTTTACTACTGCCTTATCTTATTTGTTACATTATTATCCTACAAAATTTGAATGAGTATTAAATATAGTTTTGAATTTAGTTATCCTAGCTTATCTTTCCTTCCCGTTTTTCTACCGTGTTCAAATAACTCGTTATCGCGCATCAAATATTTGATAACCACACAAATTTAAATTAGCTGCTCCAAACATGCTTTTACTTTTTTAATTTAGAAGATTGACTCGGCACACAAACAATTTACCGACAGCATTTTATCCAATGAGAATTAAACAAAGGGCGAGTGTCCGAAGTTGAACCGGCTCCGTTACACAGGAAGAGCCGCGCGGCACTCTTCTGACCCTTTTCTCTTCCGCCTCTCATCAGAGTTTGCCCTTTATCTGCTTCTTTCATGCTGAGGGGTGCTCCCAAGAAGTTCCAGTAAATGAAGTGTAAATCTCTCCTTACTCTTCGGCTTCTTTATATCTCTCTCTTGGCTTCTCTTTATACCAGAGGCTCCCTCTTGTGCTCGTAAAATATCCGGCTCTCATAAGGTTCGTCACCTTAAAGAACCTTTCAAGTAAATTAAATTGCGCCCTCCGGGGACAAGGAATAGACGGGGAGCTGAGCACGAGGAGAGAAAAATCGTTTACTCGATAGCGCCAAGGCATCCGCAATCTTACCACAATCTTACACGGCCCTTCTCCCGCGAGCAGTGCTTTCGCAAAGACTGCCGCAAGCAAGACAAAGTGAAATGCGAACGCTACGAGTGTGCGGCAACAGCTGTGCCGCCGAAGCAACAGACTGTTGAATCCGCCAAAGTCCTTGGTTTCGCTTTCTTCGACCTGAGATAAGCAGCAACCCGACTCGTTGCTTCTTCCCCGGTAAACCAATCGTCGGGGAAACATGACTGTATTCAGGAGTATATCCACAAATTACCGTCTCTCGCTTCCTTGTGCTTGACTTGTGCTCGAGCTTGCAAGTCGCGAAACTTCCAGGATGCAGTAGTGTGAAAGAGCGTTCGAAGCAGAAATTTGGCAAGAGCGAACGAAGGATTTTCACTTGGAGAAATAACATGGAAAGAAACTCAAGCAGAAAAAGAGAACAAATGAGATTAGCAAAGGACGAAAGAACAGCTCGATAAGGAAGACAAGGAAAAAATGATAAAACATAAATTTTAAGTGAAACTAAAATAAGTGAAGGGCCAAGGAGAGATTTTACAGTGAAGAAAAAGTATAATGACTATGACTATGGAAAAAGAATAATGACTTTGAGTAAAAGTGTCAAGACGGCTCTTTGAAAGATTTGGATATTAATAACAACTTCCGTCTTTAAAGCTTTGCAAAATGAAAATCATTATAGGTGCTGACAAAACCAAAATCTCGTAAAATTGAATTTAAGAATTGTAAAATGAGAATTTAAAATGAAAAAATGGCAAGTCTTCTTTTTAAAAACTGAATAAATTCTTTAAAAAATTAAGATAACTTTTAATCTGACTTCAACGCCACGAGTCACGAGCGAAAGAGTACAAGGCAGCATAAAAAGTAGAAGAATGAGACCTCGGGAAGAAAGTAGATAGCTTCATCCACGTGCTATGTAAACTGACTCCTCGTTAGTCCTTATACCTCCTAAGGATCAGTTTATTATTTTAGACGAGAATCTTTTCTTTGAAGTTACTCTTACAAACACTCAGACGCTCACAGCCTTCGTAAGTAAAACGGATGATCGATTTTTTTTTTTTTCATTTAAAGAAAATATTCTTTCCGAGTTACTATGGGAATAATAAAATTTCTATATTGAAAGGGTTAATTTTAGTATTGCAATATTAATCTAATATATTTAAAGGCTATTTCTACTCCAACAACGATGTCATTTTGTACTGCGCACAGCCAGTCATTTAAAAAAATTATGTTTCATTGGGCCACAACTATGCAAAGTCTCGAACTGAAATGAAAAACGGTTAAACGAATTTATTACCCTTATAAGATCCTTTAGAAATCTATAAAAGAGACCTTAATAAAAGAGAGACTACAGCTCTTAAAGAATCGAAGAAAGGAAGGACTTCATAAAAAGGCAAAAGAATCTTCAACTGATTTAATCTGCGAATTACATCTGGGCTTTAATATGATTACACAATCCATTTGGCTGATTGTAACGTAAAATAAATTGATATTTAACATTTTTTCATTTAATGTATGCAAGTTTTATAAATATAATAAAATATAATTTTTCTAAAATTACTTTTTATTTTAATGACTAAATACCTTAAATTTAAAAGTTTTGAAAAGAAAATGTTTCTGTGCTCTAAAAAGTGTAACAATATTGTTATTTATCTTGAACCTCATCGAGGCAATTTAATTATTTGATCGTATTAAGGAAGGTAAGGTAGATTAGAGATTTGATAGGAATAATATTGAAATCTCAAAGGAAAACTGTTTTTCTAAAGCAGTCTTAAACAATAACACTTTGAAATCAGTCAAGAATAATTGCAACTAGTTATTTACTTAGCCGGGCTTAACTTTAACCGCTCGTACGAAAGCCAGGCCACGAGAGCCTCCCACGCATTCCGAAGCATTTGGAGAACAGTGAATTGCGCAAATCTCCGCGAAATCGCAACAGCGCAGACGGGCACGTCAATAAACGGACTTGTACGAGGAGAAAATGGTTTATTAAACGCGGCTCGACTTCGGACCACAATAGCCTGGCGCCTCGGCGCATCGGACCGACGACGTCACGCACATTATACGCACTTCATCAGGATCTCGTATCCGTATACCGCCGCCGCCTCCGTCGAGCGAATTCGCCATATAGCAAGTTGCATAACGTTTAGCAACAATAACCTTGCCTTCCTGCGGGCGGAACTCTCCGACTTGGCAATAGCTGTGTGCGTGCGTGTATGTGTGTCGGGCTGATGTTGCTGCTACTGCTGCTGCGCCTTCGATCGACGGCGCCATCGCCGCACCCTTGCTATCAATTAACTTCGGGGCTTTACCGCTTCAGACATCGATTTTCGTTAATCATGATGAATTTCTATTTTAATATCCCTCCTCTAATTTCATTTGCGGCTTTGCTATTTCTGCATTTTAATAAAGATAACCTCGTTAGACATTAATTTGCTTCATTATTAGCAGTTTTTTTTACTTTCGAGTGATTTACTTCAATTTAACAAGTTTTTATAAGTGGAAATATTATAGATAAGCGGTTTTAATATCTTAAAACAGCCTCAATCTGCTTTTTTCCAATTGGCCTAATATTTAATCTCATTTTTAAATATATTCTAGATTTTTTCAACAAAGTATAGACGTCGACTTCGTTTACTTTATTTTGTAAGATATTAACATCTGAATTTCTATTAAATATAATTACAGAAATTTAGATTTTATTTAGATTTTATTTTGTCCATTAAATATTCGATCGTTCATCATTCACAACAATAAATTCTCAAAATGACTTCTCAATCAGAAATTTAGAATAAAGCTAGAGGCATTGACGTGTACTAATATTTGTAATTAACTGTAAAATATATCAAAAAGAAATTCTTCACTTATTACTTCATTACACAGCAGTTAATACGTGTTTAATAAAAACTGTTGTAAATCAAAAAAAAAAATTAAAAATCTGCTATAAATATGAAGTGTCCTTTATTAAATAGGTTTCATTAAAAAAATAATAAATTTTTTCCATTTAATATCACAAGTTAACGACTTTGGTCCTTCATAACTACGGATTCAAAAAATTTATGATCTTAGTATATGAAAACTCACAATTTCCCTAGAGAAACTTACTTTCTAGTACACTCGCTTCTAGCAAAAAAACCACCTAGTTGATAAATAAAAGATATTCAGAGTTTTTTTAGAAGAATAAACCAATGCAACGTTATAGTCGATTTTAGTATGACATAGTGTATTCAAAACGATATAAATTAGTAGTATTGTTAATTATGCACCAAGCTCAATGAGGCAATGGTAATACACTACATTTGTTCATTAAATTTCGGGTCACTTAGTTTGAATTTTAGGTCGACATCCTCGTTATCTACAATAGTAACCGTATGCATAAAGCTTCTATTCAGTCATGTATAAAATTCATGTTTGTTCAACCAATGCGAAATATAGTTCCCCTAAGAATTTCCAGGCATTTATGAAACTTGTATTTGATAAATGGACTTTGTATTTCATATTTTATCTACATGAAAGGAAACAAAATTTCAATTAAGAAACCATTTAGTTCGAATTAACAGACAATATTAGTATACAATTAAAATCTGTTCAACGGTAAAATAAAAAATGTATTAATTAGAAACGCAGGTAAACATTATAACTTTATCCTACACTGAGAAAAATGTTATTTCAAAATTTACTATAAATTCATTAAAAATTACTATATTATGTGATAAAGCGATGCATGTTCAAATTTTATCAATTTTTATTATGTACATAGTAATTTTTACGAATGAGTTTAAATTTTAAAAAAATTTA
>JAWWML010024095.1:0-15494 GCA_035047165.1 Ormyrus rosae
GGAAATCATAGTTTAGCTATAAATATGATGATATACCAAAAATAGCTTAGGAATAATATTGCTAAGCATTATTTTTTGATAATGAAAAATGCGAACATGAAACGAGAAGTAAATAGTGGAACGGGTGCCGCGTCGTCTGCTCCTCAAACTCGCCTCCGCGGCACTACCGTGCCACTGGATATTCTAAAGTTCAACATACTAGTTTTTTAAAAATCCAGCAATAGAGGTCGTCATGCAGTTAGTGAAAATGTCATTTTTGAAGCGTGTCCCCATATACTGCTGTGTTAAAAACTTAAAGTTTGTACTGTAATATCTTAAAAACAAGCACTGCTTGCTACCCTAAAAAGAATATCAATGTATCCGTTAAATTGTCCACTATAACATACTTAAAAATCAAAAGTCTAGCGGAAAATAGTATTTTTGAGTGAACTACCTCAAGGTAGTATGGGACAAAATTCGATTTCTTTAGAATGTCCTGAAATTTTGCACACAGGTTCTTTACGTACTTTACATGTGTGATTCAAATTTGAGAAGAATCGTCTGCACCGAATAAGAGATATCGAGTCTTAAATTTAACTTTTTTAAGACGTGAAGGATAGGCAAAGGCGCAGAAAAATGTATATTTCATCAAATTCCGCTTGTCCGGGCTTTTCCTTCTGCTTCGTGAGGGTTTTTATGCCTACAAGGAGAGAAAAATGAAGGGATAAACGTGTGGAAGCGCATTACGCTATGGAAGCTACGTATTTCTCTTGCAATATTTCAGGATTTTTTACCTTATTAGCTTGCTATCACGTCACGCGAAAAGAACAAGGTGCGCACGGCCAAATCCCTAGAACTTCTTGCAAACTTACCAGCGCCACCGATGCTATAAACAAGTGACATCATGTAAACCGCTATTTGCAATTATTGCGATTTTTCCGTGGAACTCGTTGCACTCAACTAGACCGCGCTCCGTTCAATCTTTACATATATTGCGTTACAGTATATAGATGCTTTCTTTAAAGTTTTAAAATAATAGTTAATAAAAGTGCAAGATTATAAATAAAACTATTTTCATTCATTGTTTTGCTTAAAAACAATTCGCAAGCATATCCTAAGTTTGTCAAATGATATATTTATTCTTATATTCTTTTGCGATTTTGACACTATTAGACGCAATCTAAGTAATTCAAAACGCAAGTTTTAAAATTGTTGTTCAATCACATCGGCATTTATTGATACAAAAGGTAATAATCCAATTCTAACATCTATTGAATTTGCAACGAGCCCCACGGAAAAATAGCGTAGTCCTCTTGCAAATATAGAGAGAGGGTCCACCTTGCATTAAACGCATGCGATCTTTGTAAAAAAAGCTTCAACATGCTTGCGAAATTCGTACTGTCGAATTTTCATGCGTTATTCGCAAGAGAACTCTTGCGATAATTCCTTCATTTTTCTTTCCGTGTAGACAAGTGTTAGATTTGTCCGCGAAACCGGCAGTTTTATTTGCCGACCTAATCCCTCACTCTTTCTTTTTTATCTTAGAACTCCGCCTTTCAATGGCATGTAGATTCACATTAACTACGTTCACATTTTGAGTGACTTGTTCGCTTATTTGACTTTCACGTACTCTTTTCCCTACGTGATACAGTAATTTGTAGTATATTAGTTTATAATAATAAATACATAGAAAAATGTTTAGAATAAAGAATTTCTTAATTTATTATTGAAAATTAATCAAGCGATCCGCCTGAAGCAGTTGAGAACCACTGAGGGTCCCATACTACCCTAAGGGAAGAAGGTACCCAAATTAAACAGAAGGCCTATAAATGAATAAAAATAATTATTTATTCTTTCAGTAACACCTATATTAAGAATTATCACATTGAAATTGATTTTTCAAAAAATGACGTCCGATTATTAACTTCACTAAGTTTTTCTGTGCACACTGAAACATTTAGAACCTGCTAGTACGTTTTTGGGGTTATTGGGGCTGAATACGAATCTGCCATCATAATTCTAATATTCAGAGTGGCGGATTCATAATGGCTTGTTTTTGTAAAAGAGTACATGGCCGCTATTTTGGATGCGCCATTTTGAATATTAAAATTTTGATGGCAAATTCGTATTCAGGGACCTCAAAAATTCCCGAACATAGATTTTTGAGCTTGTAAAATATAAAGGGACTAGATAGTCAAAAATGCCCCCAACGGTTTTGCCAAAGGGACAGTGGTCTCTTGTAGGGCTTGATGAAAAACTCATCTGACCAAATTTTCAGACCTCTAGGTGGTCAGGGGGTCCCTGTAGACCCAAAAAGGTCTCGAAAACTCATTTCGTGATATCTCAGCTTCTAAGATAGCTAGCGGAACCAGCGTGGTATCAAAAAATTTCTCTTTAAAAGAGCTATCTACCTAAATTTTTTTTTTTTCCTACAATGCTGTGAAACATTTATGCAACCATGAGGCAATATTCCTGCAAACCAACATTTCCGTTTTTCCATTGCTTTTGTAAAATATGGGATGGTATACTAGCTAATTTTGCAACATTGCAGCAATATTTATGCAAGGTTTATCAGCGTTTCAGAAGTATTGCTCTTACATGTTTTTTTCTTTTGATTTTTCTCGCACTTATTCTCTATCCGTAGGCACGTTTCCAATGTGACACTGCTTCAAAAATTTAATAATGCAAATGATCTTGAGTAATTTAATAATCTTGACACCCAGAGATCTAAAATTATTTTTCTAGTACTAAGAGTTGATTTTTTTGTTATAATAGATCCATTGCTTTAGATTTTTCTCATTTACTGAGTTTAACGTGAATGATTTTGTTTATCATAATAATCCTATAACCATCGATCACGTTAGTGTTTCCCGTATAGTAACTCAATAACCACTTGACTCACTCAGCACCCTTAATCCAATTGAATTAACAGACACGGTCACTCCCCGAGTTGGATACCATCCGAGAGAGGTGTTGGTGAAGAAGTTCCTCGTTGAACAGCCTCCCCAGCTTCAGTCATTGCAACACCGCAGTCCTCCAAAGGGCTGAAGGGGCTCGAGCAGGCTAAACAGTACTTGTAAGACCCAAGAAGAATGATTATACTGTAAACAAGGAAGAAAGAGAGTGCACGACTCTGCATCCGCCGCCTTCATTTACGCCGTGCAGTAACTGAAACACACCAAAAGAAGATAACAAGCTCATTAGCTTGATAATCACAGTTGAACAACGACACGGGAAAAGTTACGTGTCATTATCAAAGGTTTCAGTAAAGTCCTACAGCAGCTTCAACTACAGCTTGGCACATCAAACTGCCACGTGCAGTGAGATCTAGCCTCACTTTAGCTAGCAGCGTTTGCGAGCAATGACAAGCCTCACTGCGCAGGCGCTGAGGATGAAGAAGAAGGAAGAACGAGCGCGAGCCGATTTCCTTCAACGATCACTCTTCACGGATCATCTCACAATCAGTTGCGCGGACGCGTTTGTGAAATTATTAGTGGTTCTGATTTTATTCAGCCTCGTGGCAAAGATTAAAATAGTATTTTTTTTTTTTTTTTTTTTGAGTCCTGGTGTCGCGTTTATTGCGACTGGCGCCCGTTAAGAAGTGTAAATTCATTAGTTTTATTGAAATTAATAAATACAGTGTAAAAAGTGTGTTAAAATCAAACCTATATTGTTCATTTTTTTTAAGGAGACACGCGTGCAACAATTGCCTTGCCGACCTACGCGCTCTCCCAAGTTACCCGGAATTTCCTTATTCTCTTATACTACAGATTTTCCTCTCCCTACAGTGCTCTCGAAAAATACCTTGTCCAATTTGCCCGATCCTGGCAAAACCGTTACAATGTAAAATAATAAATACATCTCATGCAAGTTCCTGGAATTTTTTTACAATCGAATGAAACGGAAACTAACAATGTATACTAAAGCGACAAGCTTCTGGAATGTCCCAGAAAAATCAGGTATGCAATGCAAGTTTCCGGGACGATTATGATGAATCTACATTTGGTGTCTAATGACTAAAATGATTATTTCTTTAGTAATTTTGCGTCGAAAACGGTGGAAAACAACTTTACACACTCAAAGTTGGTGGTTAGTTGGGTTATATTTTAAATACACTTTGCGTACGCAAGGTTTATTTTAGAGAACTGTTACATTGGAGAAATGTCGCATTGGAGACATGTCGCATTGGAGAAGTGTCTTTAGGTGAAATGTTATAAACCCCTCCGAAATATCGCTTATTTGCACGTTAATGAATTAACTGATACGAGGATTCTCAACCGACCGAATCACGGATCTTAGTACTACTGCATAGGTCATTCCTTAGGAAAGAAAAGATAACACGACTCTTATCGTTTAGTCCAATTTTTTTTTAAATTCTAGTGATAATTGGTGCTTGTAAAACTTAAAATAGCTCTATAACTAAATCTGAGCGTATACAATAAAATTTTTAAAGTGAATGCGTAGCAAGAGCTTTAATCTGTTTTTTTTTTTTTTTTTTGGTTCAGGAATGACCTACAATTTTACCAAGATCCGCAACCCGGTCAGTTCAAACTCTCTTTGTAATTAAAATAAACATAACATGAACATAACTTGTATATTTGTGATTTCGTATAACATATGTTTATTATTTCAGGAATCATTTTTCTTTCTGGAGTCAGTGCAATCTTTTTAATTGGTGGATTTAGTAGTACACTCTCAACATATAAAAGAAGCAGTCCAAAAGTATTTAATAAATCCTCTGCCACAACTCAAACGTACAATTATGAAGGAACAAAATTAGCTGTACGAGCGTTGCAATGGGGGTCATTTTATTCTTTTCTCAGCTGTAGTCTTTTATTTTATGGCATATGGAAAATATCAGGAGCTGAAACATTTGATGAATTTCGTGAGAAAATGAAAAAATTGCTGCCAAAGATTTCAAAAAGCAATTCTTCGTAGTCCGCTGCAGCAATTTATAATGTATATTACATACATGAAATATATAAATTCTTGAAAAAAATAAATTTTTTGTTTATTTTTCTTTAGTAAATGCATGAAAATTATTTTTTTGCCTAGCGCGCCGAAAGTACCTCCCGCCGCCGAATCGGGAGCGTTGTATTTTCGTCCTTGCTAGGTAAACAAATAGTATACACTCCACGGGAGATAAAATAGCAAACCCATATCACGTGTTTGACACCCTCGCCTTCGGCTCGGGTGTCAATTTACACGTGCTATGAGCTTATCAATACTTTACCTTCCTAGGTGCGTACCCTATTGAAAATTTTCACAAGGATATCTACGTGGATGATTCATGTGGATATCTACGTGGATCAAGATGGATTCCACATGGCTTCTGCGTGGATGATATCCACGTAGATTTCTGCAGTATCCACGGGGAATTGAACGCCAACAACGTGGATTTTGGTCTTGGTAACTGCATGGATTTTTGTGCCATCCACGGTGATATCATCCACGTTTGAATCAACGTAGATTTCTGTAATATCCACGTGGATTTTGGACTGGACATCTACGTGGATTTTTTTTGTCATCCACGTGGATTTTAGTCTGGATATCCACGTGGATTTTGGACTGGCCATCTACGTGGATTTTTTTGTCATCCACGTGGATTTTAGTCTGGATATCCACGTGGATTTTTGTGCCATCCACGTGCATTTCTACAGTATCCATGTGGATTTCCCAGATAAAAAAATGAAAATTGGCTAAAATCCTATAACGAGATAAATATTCCCTTTCTTCCTTATTTGGCTTTAAGTTTATAACAGCCAGGAGATAAATTTAAATTTAAAATCTAAAATTAAAATAAAAAAATTAAATTATTATTAACTAGGGGGCCGCCCCCCTGCACGCTACGCGCGCCAACCCCCCATAATTTTTACTCAAAATAGGACTGTACGGTAATTGGAGCTGTTCGATAATTGGGACTCTTCGGGAGGGGGGTGAGGGAAGGGCGGAAGGGTGAAGGGGAGGGGGCTGGCTGAATTCACGGCCGCGGCGGAGCCATATTTTTATAATATAGAGATTAAAAAATATTATTATTATTTTTTTTTTATTCGAGGAGTTGAGGAATGCATTTACGCACCATAGAAGTAATGTGCAAATCACGACCGTGTGTGGGGCTCACCTGAAAGGCTCCCTGGTGTCCTACTTGCAGATTCTAGGGTCCCTTACAGTACTACCCACTAAATCTCCACCTCCCTTCCCTCCCAGAACCTGGCCCGGGACCACTTTAGCATTACTTCGGGTCAGGGGAGCTGGTTTCGCGGTCTCCCGCCCGTCCTTATTTAATCTCTACTTTACTCGTCGAGGTGTCCGTCTTCCCGTTTACTTATGAGAATTTTCGTTACGTAAACAGCCACTCTGTTCCACGACTCGGCGTCATTGCATATTTTACTAATTACGTTTTCCGGTCTTAAAACTCCCATCACGGTTTCTAGCCTTCGCTTTTCGGCCCATCTCGAACATTTGAAAAATTTGTGTTCCGCGTCATCGTTTCCGTCTCCGCAGTACATGCACGTCGGTGTGCGGACTTTTCCCATCCTCGCGAGGTACTGTCGGAAGTACCCATGTCCACTTAAAAACTGCGTCAGGTAGAAATTCACGTTTCCGTGTTCCCTACCTATCCACGTCGCAGGTCTCGGATCAATCGGTGGGTCCACCTATCCTTCGGATCTACATCCCATCAACCCTGCCACGAGGTTATGGTGATTTCGCGTTCGCGAAACTCTTGCCGTCGTTGAGCTCGACTCGTAAATCCGTTTCCGCTGGATAGCCAGCAGGTCCAATGGGATCACGCCAGCGATCACAAAGACCGCGCCCTCCGATACTGTCCGGTAGGCACTCGCGTTCCGCAGCGCACCTCTCCTTTGCATGGCCGATAAAATCTTACGATTTTTCCTCTTTCCGAGAACGCCTGCCCACGTTTCTGCGCCGTAGAGCAGCATCGAGTGTGTTGTGCTCACAAGCCACCGACGGATCGCGCTTCTCGGCCCTCCTTCGTTTGTCATAATTCGACTTAACGCGGTGACCTTCTGCTCCGCATTTCTCGCCGGTCGGTTCTAGATGAGCGCGGAACGACAGCTTTGTATCCAGGAGTACACCAAGGTACTTGACTACCGCACCGGCTCTCACCGTCTCCGTTCCTACTTTGAATTCGGCCGCCGTATCTATTCTCTGCCTAGTCAGAAGTATTATCTTCGTTTTAGCCAATGCTAGTTGGAGGCCGCGTTTCGACAGCCACGAACCGACCGTTAACATTATACGTTTTAGCCGATATTGCGCCACGTTCGTATTTCGCGCGGTGATTATGGCCGCGACGTCGTCCGCGTACTCCAAGAGGAAACATTAGTCTGGCATTTCAATTCTAAACAATCCGTCGTATAGCGCGTTCCACAGGTCCGGATCAATGACTTCGCGAATTGCGTCTACCGTCAACCTACACTTCCGGAAACCGTACTGTCGCTCCGAAAAATCACCGGCGTTCGTGATTGCCCGCAACAGCCGCGGCTTGATCAGCAGTTCCAGCATTTTTCCGGCAGTGTCGAGCAAATTATTTATTTATTTATTTAACCAAAATACAACGTAAATCCTACAATAGGCTTATAAAAATGCCCGTGCGTAGGTTTAGTACATAATAAATCTTACAAACTAGCTTACGTACTAAAATTGCATAAAGGATTTATTTTCTTAATAATATATTACTTAAAATGAGATGCAGTATTACTGTACATATTTCATCTATTAGCTGTTATCCATATTTTCAAACTCTTTTTTACCTATTATTTTGCTACTTGTTAATTTTTTTAATTCATTTGGTAAGGAATTGAAGGTTCTTATCGCAGTTATATAGCTGTTTTTATTACTAACAGTTCTATTTCGCTTAGGCATTTGGATCATCCTCATCCTGGTGTTTAATGTGTTATTAAGAAATATGCCTTTAAGTTCATCGTAATGATAACAAAGAGCCTTATATAAAAATAACTGTTCTAAATTTAGCGGTCTATTATTGGTAGCAAAATTATTTTTGTAAATTATTTTAATTACCTTGTTTTGTATAACTTCTAAAGGCCTCGAACTATTCTTGTACAATCCTCCCCACGCTATTATACCATAGCTTATAATACTATTAAAAAGAGCATAGTATATCATTTTTAATGTTTTTAAATCCATTTCTCTTGCTAGCTTATAAAAAACAAATGTTAAATATTTAGTTTTTTTTAATAATACTTTCTATATGCTTATTCCATTTAATTAAACATTTCCCACATAGCATTGAAATATTGCTGCAATATCACACGAATATCGTGATAATATTTTAATAATATTGCTGGGATCTTGCTGGAATCTCACAGGAACATTTGATGTCCTAGGCACGAGGTTCATAGGAATATCGTGCTAATATTGCAGTAACATTGCTGCGACATTTCGGCCAAATTCCAGCCATATTTCCATTATATTGATGCAATATTGATGTGAGGCTATAGCAATATTACCGTAATATTTCTGTGATCGTCTTAATTAGGACATATAATGCAATATTTCAGTAAGATTGCAACAACATTTCTGTTATATTTATGCAACATTGCTGCGATGTTACATCATTTCTGTGATCTTCGCGCCTAGGACATAAAATATTTCTGTGCTATTTTAGTGACATTTGCAGCAATAGTGCCGCTATATCTCAGCAATATTACTACAGTATAACAGCAATATTACCGCAATATTTTTGTGATCTGCGTGCTTGGCACATGTGATATTTCTGTTACTGTAAAAAATTAAAATTTTATTTGAAATTATGAATCTATTCGGATGGGTTATATTATGTTCTCGCGAATTAGATATAGTTTTAATTTTCCCCTTCTTTCCTTTTCCCGCGGATGCGAGTGCCGCCATCGGCTTTTTTCGCGCGCGACCGCTGACTTCCGCGCGCGCGACGAGTGACGAGAGCGCGAGTTCAACTGTCACTTTTGACGACCGCCTAGTGGATCGCACGTGTTCTCTCTAGCGCCTTCAGACCCCTTTACCGGTTTAGTTTTGTCCGTCCGTGTTTTCGTCGCGAAATCGAAGCTGCGTCCGGGTTAATTTTGTTCTTTTTCCCTTTTTTTTTTATGCCGTGTTCGAACGTTAATCTTCCTCGCGTCAACATCGAAAGGTTGAGGCCGCACCCGCGATCGTAAATCGCGACTGCGTACGCGGAAGCGTTTGTGTGTGTGTGTGTGAGTTGTGTGGTTGCAAATTTTGTGGGAGTCGTGTCCACGTGCGCAGCGTTGGCGTGACCTTCTCCAGGGCGAGCGGAGCACGCGGCAACATTTCATCGTTGCCCATCATCAAAGCGTTGGCTCCCTCGAGTCGTTGAGGCGCGCTTGGTAAATCAGGACTTCTGCGCTTCCCGTTCCCGGCTTGGCCATTGTGATCTGGTGCAACGCCGCGGGTTGTGTTACGTTTCAGCATCCTCCTCAGCGAAGCGACGCTCGAGCATGTACGGCGATTTAGCGCGGGCCACGAGGCCAAAAGGTAAGAGAGCTCTCAGCGGTTAGGTAAATGATCATTTAACGCGTTTTAGTTTAGTTTTATATTGCTTGTAATTCATGTATTTCTAAAGTTCATTTTCTTAAATAAATCATAAGCTTGCCTCAGCTTTTCCCTCATCCGAGAGGGTTTTTATGCAGAGACAAGTTCTTTTGTTCTCCGCGAAATTGTGCTTTTTATTGAAAAAACCTCTCACTCACTCATCCCCCCTTTTTCTTATCTAAACTCACTTGAGTTAATTACATTAGTAAGATTCATATTATTTTCACTTATTAATGTACATGTACATATTATTACAATTATTTTTTTTTCGCACATTTCAAACGCTATACATTTTCGCAAACATACATTTTTACTATACTAGCACCTTCCAAGCGCGCTTTGCGCGCGTTAAACGCATTTATTAGATTAGCAAGATAGTTTTAATAGTAAACGATATTATTTCTATCATGCATATCAATAAAAATATTCTTAAGTGTTTTAAATTTAAGTTTATTTGAAATTAGATAACAAACTATCTTAAAAATAATTCAAACTAAACGCGATGTATTATTTCTTTCGTATTCAGAAATGTTATTTTTATCAAAGGATGTATGAGTTCTGTTGCTGATTATTAAAATTAATTTAAATCTATTTTAATAATTCAAAAAAATTACTAAATTTCGATTAAAAAATTTAATAACATAAAATATTTTGAGGTTAACTTTGAGAATAAAATTTCAGAATCATTTATTGCTATTTTTCTCTTTTTGTAAATATTTTTCGTTACTTTGATATCACCCATAGCTTTTTCCTAAAACATTATTTTAAGATAAATTAAGATTAATTGTAAATTAAAATCAGCAACAGTTTTAAAATGCTTCATTCTAAATCCATCACTTTTTTATAAGAGGGTCGCAATGGTACAATTTTTTATTACGCTTAAAAATTTTTTGACCCTACGGAGATTCGAACCTTAGCCCTTCGGCTCGCAGGCGAACGACTTAGCCACTACGCTACGCAGAATGTTAGGCGTAAGTTTTAATATCTGATACAATACGTACATCCTGTACGGGCATGAGGATTCAAAAAACATTAATAATACAATCTCTGTTGAAAACTATAAAAAAATTATAATTTCAGTAAAAAAATAATTTGTTTTATTAATACATTTATTTTATAACAGGGTTCTTGCTCGGGTAATATAATAATTGCTCAATTATACACGAAAACCACGCGGGATGGTTCGGACAACTCTGCGACGACGCAGAGTGCAATGTTGCCCGGTGCAAGGCCGTTATAACCCCGGTTTAAGCAACCGAGTTTATTGTAACGTGCTGGAACACGTCTATAGCTAACTTAGCCCCGATTCCTCCACAAGGAAGTAGGCGGTTAGGAGAGAGGGCGGTTCGCGCGATTGTCGCGCGAAAACGACAATACGCAGATTAAAATAAAATAAGTAGAGAATTTATTTAGTCGCTTGAATTTACAGTGAACGTCCGCGAAGCTAGGAAGGGAGAGAGATGCTTACGAGAACTAACACTTACAGTTCCTGCTGGAGTCGGTTCCTCGGATGCGCTCTCGCTCACTTGCTGCCCAGGACAAGGCCGTCGAAGTTGGAAGTGCGGAATCGCAGGGCGAACGCAACGAAGGTGCACAGCGTCACGCAATTTACAACTACACGGAATTGATAACGGTCGCGAAGCGCGTACAAAAGTTAGGTGCAATCAAGCTCGTCAATTATTCGATGCGTTCCGGTCGAAGTCACGAAAATCTCTAATTAGTGTCGCGACCTTGTCCTAGCGCAAGGCTCTCGCTCTCTCTCCCCACTCACCTAGTCAAACTTCGCGCGCGCTTGGCTTCTGCTTCGATGTCGCTGGCCTGTAAACAATCTGAGAAAGATTAAAATATTATATAATATTACAAGCCAGAAGGAGAGACCGTAACGAAGATTTTCACTCGTTACAATTTAAAAAAATGTTTTAATATTAATGTGATATTTTCTTAATTGAATAAAATATTTTGATTGTTTTAAATTTACCATTTAATTTAAGTAAACATTTTCTGGTGGTGAAAAGTTCTTTTTTAAACCGAAGGGGTTCGAATCCAAGAAGCTGTATTTAAATAAATATTTATTTAAACATGATTTCTTATGTCTAAGTCCGAAATAATATTTTTGCGAGACTGCAGCGAGATATCAAGCCGTAATATAGCACGAATATTTCTGCTAGACTGCGTCTTGAGATATCACTCCGAAATATCACAGGAATATGTCTGCAATATTATGCGGCGAGATATCAGCTCGTAATATAGCAGAAATATATCTGCAACACGTGAAATATACCTGAGACACGTGCTTACGGGGGTATCATTCCGCAATATTGCAGGAATTTTGCAACAAGATTGTGTAGTGAGATTCACCCCGCAATATTGAACAAATGTTGCAGCGATATTGCGCGGCAATGTGTCACCCAGCAATATTCAAGGAATATTTCTGCGAGGCTCTTCTGTGGGATATCGCACTCCAATATTGCATTAATATTGTTGGAAATTTGCCAATATTGCTGTGATATTGCGATATTGCAGCAATATTGCTACGATATTCATTGCTATGTGACATATCTGATAACGATTTTCAGCCATGATCTCAATGAGGTCTCATCTGTAATTGTTTGTTAAAAAGAAAATTATTAATTTTAAATATTTTTTTTATTTATAAATTATTATTAAAAATTACAATAAATTATTTTATTTTAATTTTTATAAACTGTACTTTAATTGTAGTTTTAATACAAATTATTGTTTTTTAAAATTATATTATTTTAATTTTTAATAAATTTATAAATTTTTAGAATTATTAATTTTTTTTTAATAAACAATTATAGATGAGATCCCAATAAGATTTACACGAGATTCATGTGAGATCTCCATGAGATCATGTTTAAAAATCGTTCTAAGATCCATATGAGATCTCATATAATATTTTCACGCAGGAACCGTATTGCGCGGCAAGATGTCACCTCGCAAAGACGCGAATATTTCTGCGAGACGACACGGAGAAATATCAACTTGCAATAATGGCGGTATATTCCAGCAGTACAGCACGGTCAAATTTCACCTGGCAGTATCACAGAAATATTTCTTGGAGACTGCGCGGCGAAATATCACGTCGCAATATTAATGAAATATTCCACTAATATGGCGCAATGAAATTTCACCTCGCAGTATCACAAGAATATTTCTGCACAACTGTGCTGCAATATGTCTCCCCGCAATGTTGCTATAATATTTCTGCGAGATTGCGTGGTGAGGTATCACTCCGCAATACCACAGGAATAAGTCTGCGATATTGGGCGGCGAGATATCGCCCCACAATATCGCAGGAATATTTCTGCGAGCCTTCGTTGCAATATGTCTCGCGGCAATATAGCTATAATATTTCTGTGAGACTTCGTGGTGAGGTATCACTCCACAATACCACTGGAATAGGTCTGCGATATTGCGCAGGGAGATATCACCGTGCAATATCGCAGGAATATTTCTGCGAGGCTGCGTGGCGAGATATCAATTCATATTACAGAAGGAATATTTCTGCACGACTTCGTGGCAATATATAAACCCGCAATATTCACGGAATGTGACAACGGTATTGCGCGGAGAGATATCAACTCGTAATATCGCAGGAATATTTCTGCGAGAGTGCGCGGCGAGATATCAACTCGTAATATCGCAGGAATATTTCTGTCTTATTAAAATCTATCTAAAATCTATGTAGAAATCTGTTCCAATTCGTTATATAGAAATCTATGTAGAAATCTATATGGATTCTACATGGATTCTATATGGATTTCTATTCAAAAATCTATGTAGAAATCTATGTATTAACCTATATGGATATCTATATGGATTTCTATATGGATTTATAACAATTGTAATGGTCTAGAATAGTGGAAGGTTAAAGTGAAATAAATTTTAAAATTCGAAAATCTTGTTCTACTTTTTATTTGAAATTTACAAGTGCACTTGTAAAAAGTATTAATAAAACAAAATATTTTTACAAACTAACCGTCTTAATGTTATTTATATAAAATATATATTCATCTTAAATTACAAATATAAAAATATAAAATGTAAAACATATTTAGTTTTAACAGAATTAGACAACATGTGTCACTTTTCAGATTCTCGTTTTTTTTCTGTTTCTTTGACTTGATAATTGATTTCTTAATTTCTTAATTGATTTCTTAATTTTTTTACAGTGCGTTCGATGTCGTCTTTTTCAATAAGCTCGGGTCTGTATTGTGTCAACCAATACTTGAAGCACGCTAAAAATAAAAATGTTTAATTATTTTATGAAAAATATTAATGTTGTGTAAAAATATGAATTATCAAAATAGAATCATAATTTTATTAATATTTTAGATTGCTCTTACACGACATAGCTTCCATTTTTTGTGGTGTTACGACTTTCCTGGGAGATGTCCGACTTGAAACTTTTTTCATAGTTTCTTTTTGGCTTAAGCATCTATTAGCAAGTTTGTCAGTTCCCCATAGACTTCTGGCTAAGTTTTTCACAAATAGTGAAGCCGTAGTAGAATTTTTGACACTTTTTCAAACACTTTTTTCTATGTACACGTCTTGTCCTAAGTGTATCATTTCCTAAGAAAAGAATTAACAATTAAAGGGGTATAGAACTTGACTTAAAAGTACGGACTGTTTAATTTTACAAACCTTTTTTGTCTCTTTGTCAGTTATGATGGAAAACATTCTCATGTGGTCGGTATCCTCTGATTTTTCAGAATCCGATTTATTTATTTTTCTTTTAGGACTGTCTACTTCAGAAAATCCGGTATCTAAAGGTACGATTATACTTTCACCTGAGTGAGCAACTGAATCATCATCTATTAAACAAAGAAACATTAAAAAGATAAAAAAAAACATTTTTGTCAACATGAAATTACGATTTTAACGACTGGCTAATCTATTTCGTACACCTATTTCAAGAAATGATAATTGAAAATGTTTAAATATTTATATCGTTAGAGAAGTGCAAACAAACATGTTAAATATAATTTAACATGCAGTAAGCTTATTAAAACATTTCCAGTAAGAAATAGTTTACCTAACCGTTATAAGATTGTTATTAAAGTTTCATTTTTAATCAATAATTACCTCTAAATAGTTTCCTTGTTGCAGTGCTTTTGCTGTCTCTTATTTTTTGTTTTTTAAATTCCGTTATTTCTTTTTCCAGCTCATCAATATATTGGTGTAAATTTTGCACTTCCTTCCTTAAATACTTTAGTTCCGGCTGATGGGCTTCCAGTTCTTTATTTTTTTCTTCTAAGTATTTTATGTAATCTCGCATATTTTTTGCTTTGTCAGGAGTAGTAGGCTCAACATTATTTTTACTTTTCATATTTTCTACGACAGTTGTAGTTTTTAATAAATTTATCCGCGCATTCAAAATTTTTTCTTGTTCTGCCTTTTCTAAATGCTTGGCTTTTTTCTTATAATCGTATTAAAACAGAATAAAAAATATTATTTTTCTATATTTCTATAGAAACTGAAAAATGTTTTAAAAATTTCTATAATTAACAGGATAAATTAGTTGTTATATAGGTTATTCAAGTATTTTCAGAACAAATTTAATATACATTTCTATATAGATTCCTATGTAGATTTTCATAGAATTCCTCATAGAAATCTATATAAAAATGTACAACTCTAGCAACTCTATTCAAAAAGTTAAAGATGTAGAAATCCATATAAAAAACCTCATAGAACCGTATATAACAATTTACAGCAATTCTATTTGAAAAGCTATAAATGTAAAAATCCATATAGAAATCGCCATAGAAATCTATATAAAAATCTACAATTCTATCAACTCTATTTGAAAAGCTAGACACGTAGAAATCCATACAAAAATCTTCATAGAAATCTATATAAAAATCTATTACTCTAGCAACTCTATTCGAAAAGTTAAAGATGTAGAAATCTAAATAGAAATC
>JAWWML010024106.1:0-15493 GCA_035047165.1 Ormyrus rosae
GAAAAAATACATAAAAAACACTTGGGTGGAGTCGTGGACCTTCATCGGCCACAAAACCCCTTCTGCTCCCGCACTACCGGGTAAGAAGTGAGTGTCCCTAACGATTACCGCCGCATTGTTTACAAGTGCTTGAAATTGTAATAACGACTGAAGAAGGTAAAAAGCGATTCCTGCACACCGGCTAGCCTTTTCCGAATCTTCGGCCGTTATAATCTATAATGTAACGGCACTTTAATTAACCAGTTTTTTTTTATTTATTTAGTTATTTAATGTCACATCCCCCTTTTGAGTATTAGTGATAGAGTTAATTATATAATCAGTAGGTTTGGAACACGTATATTTTCTTAGTTTTGTTTTTTCTATAGGATTATTGTGATCGACGAGTTCAATTCCCGCCACTGAAAAATCCGGCAAACATTTTTTTGAAATATTTCCGAAAATTTCGGACTATAGGGCCGATTCGAATCTGCGCTCTCGGGTAATTGAATTGTTTTTCTGTCCTTAATTACATGCATCTATGCCAGTTTTGGATCAGATTTTTTGTGTGCGCGTTTTCGAGCAATGATTTTGAAAGGAAGAGATTATAAGAAAACCAGAAAAACTTTTTTTTTTAATATTACACAAGTAAATGTTTTACGATATTTTTAGAAAATCATAAATAAATCATGCATGCAATTTATTGTTTTATGAAAGATAGTATATTTGTAAGTTACATATTTTTCTAACTCAATTTTGATTAAAATATTAAATCTATAGTTTTTGATTAGAACTTAAGCAACAGCAGACTTAATCAAATTTCAGAAAAAAATTTTACAAAAATAGGAAATAAAAAATTGGCCTCTACCTTTTAATCACCTATATTACAACCTTGATTATTAGGTTAAATGTGCAGTAAATTTTAATAGTGAAATATTTAAGACAATGACATCGAGAAATCAAAGAAAATGTCATCAATGTATTTTTAACCCTTTCAGTCATCTGTCCTCTACAAAGGACGTTTATTTACTTATAAATAATTTATTTAGATAATACTATAAAGCATATATTTCGAGATTAAAAGGTTGAATTAAACTTCAGTTTTACTCAAGTAATTACATGTAAATGAATGTTAGACTTTGTAAATATTTACAAAGATAAAAAGCAAATAATTATTAACCTTTTCAGATGAATCGGTTTAAGAGCAATTACTGTACAATTTTAGATTTTTCTACTTATAAGCAATTCTTTTCCTACCCGAATAATTTTTTACGTATATATCTACTTTTATTAACAATTTCTAAAAATGTTATTTGGAATTTATATCGCGGTTAGATCGTCCCAAATTGTAAAGTAGTCCCAATTATTTACACCCCTTGAACATATGTATTAAAAGTTTAACTACGATAAAATTTTTACTAAAATATTTAATGTAATATATTGTATCATTATATGTAATATCAGTACTTTATTTTAAACAATAAAAAATCATGACAGAAAGGGTTAATTTATTGTGATGTGATGCTAACACTGTTAACTTTTAGGTCGTACATCGTTTATTCTATATATACATAGCTTATACATAGCATATACATAGCTTTACTATTACATACGATAAATTATGATTACATTCTTCCACGCCAATCATAAAATATTACAACAATTTTATAACATTTTGTAATTATTTCAATATTTGCTTTGTTAATCCAAAGAAAATGATAAAAATAATATTTTTGAAAATGCATAAAATTGCATCAGTCAGGTAGTAGGTATTATATTACATCGAGTTATTTACAAAAAATTAGCTTCAAATCGAATTATTTATGACATGTCTATATAAAATTAATATTTCACAAAAAATCCCCCTCTAAACAGATTCAAAAAGTGAAAATCTTTTTTCAAAAGGTAATTTTAGTATAAAATGAAATATATTACAGAAATAAGACATCTTCTATGCCGTTTTCAAATTTTTGTGCCAATTGCTTATAAATTGTATGAACACGTCGATTGAATTAATTCTTGAATAAATAAACTTCGTAACTTTCAGATTCTACACAAAGTCATTATTTACAAAGTACAAAGATTTGTAAAAATTAATTTATTAACATCAAAATGCATCCAAAAAGGATTCAAAAATTTGCATAAAACTATCACAATTCAAAACTTGTTAATAAATCTTAGTCAAATAAGATCTCGTTTGTCAGACTCATTCGTTTTCTATCTGTTGAGATCGAAGAGCCTGCAATAATTTAGACACATGCTTTTGCAAATGAACCTTTAAGTTACTTTTGGAAAAAAAGCTTTTATTACATTTTTGACAACTAAAATCTTTTCTTCCCTCATGCACCGAAAGTTTATGTAGGGTGATATAACTTTTGCTAATGAAGTATTTACCACAAATATCGCATTCCAAGTTTGTTTTTCCTTCGTGTCGCAGACGTTGATGTTGTACCATAGATTGCTTAGATACAAAACTCTTATCGCAAACGTTGCAATTGTAATCTTTTATTTTTTCGTGTACAGAACGTTTGTGAATCGTTTTATCTGTGTTACTCGCAAAGCTCTTACCACAAACTTCGCATTCGAAATCTTTTCTTTTACCGTGGACTGTACGTTTATGACTTAACATATTACTGTTCTGCCCAAACCTTTTACCACAAATCTTGCATTCGAAACCTTTACTACCTTCGTGAACTGTACGATTATGAGTTAACATACTACTGCGCTGCCCAAACCTCTTGCCACAAACCTCGCATTCGAAATCTTTACCTCCTTCGTGGACTGCACGTTTGTGTCTTAGCATATTAATCTTCAATCCAAATATTTTACCACAAACCTCGCATTCGAAATCTTTTCTTTCTTCGTGAACTGTTTGTTTGTGTCTTAGCATTTCACTGCGCTGTCCAAACTTTTTAGCACAAACCTCGCATTCGAAATCTTTTCTTTGTTCGTGAACTGTTCGTTTGTGTCTTTGCAAATCACTGCGCCTTCCAAACCTTTTATCACAAACCTCGCATTCGAAATCTTTACTTCCTTCGTGAGCTGTGCGTTTGTGTCTTAACATATTACTCTTCAATCCAAATATTTTACCACAAATCTCGCATTCATGATATTTTCTTTCTTCGTCAACTTCATGTTTCAAGATATTACTGGTCGCCGCAGCGCTTTTGTCGTAGGTTTTAAGAGTTATGACTTGTGCTCTGAAAATTATTATTAATGTAACTTTAACGTATGAAAATATTTTTTATTATAATAATTATTCATGTAATCTTCTAATTCTATAGTATATTTTGAACATGAGAACGTTACGCACCAATTTAAATTATTACACTATTTAATTTTTTTATGCACCATATTATTTAAATAAAATAGTTTTTATTTAATAGTTATTTTACTTTGTTATTATAACTTATAATTCATTAATTTTAATAAATTTGAAAGTACTTTTTATCTATACTTACTGTGAATCCGCCATTACTGATGATTATTAGCAGTCTCTGATGTACCTTAAAATACACAGTTCTTGGTAGAAAATAAAAAATTAGAAAAACTGACGTTTTCTTAAAGGCAAATTATATATTTTGTTGCAACAACTAAAATAAGATAGTTCGTGGCTGTGTCTACTGTAAGTTAAGTCCTGAACAATCGAAATAATAATATTAAGTGTTATGATTGAAGTGCGCGCAGCTCAATACCGTAAAAGCTTCATGTGTACTGTATATAAACAATTATTTGCGTCTACTGCTGGTTTCGATCCTTGTCCAAGTATTCTCTCAAATAAACGTGTTAAATAAAAGGATTTTTATCCATTTGTTTAATTTTCAATTTATTTCTTCTTTTAATATAGTATTAGTTTACTTATAACGATCAAATTGAAAAACATATTTTCAATGCGGGAGGAAACGTTTCGGAAATATTATTGAAATTCATTCATTCTTAATTTTATCAAATTTTACTCATCATAAATTATTCTATTAATACATCTCGTTAAACACTACGTTTTAAATCATTAAACAAAAGCAGTTCTGTTTTTCAATTCACTCCATGGAATTCAAAAGCAAGTATTTTCTTAACAAAATAAAAAAAAAACAGCATCACTAAACAGTATCGAAGCCCGCGATAATTTTTACGGCATCTCCAGTAATAAATTCCTATGTAACCGTTTCCGGGTTATCGGCAAACAATTGCGCCGCAGGCTGCTGCATCTCTAAAAAAAAAAAAAGCGCCAGCAGCTTTCAAGTGACTGCTCCTTAGAGGAATTATCGATTGCCGATTATTCCGCGTCGCTTAAAGTCCTCGGCGCTCTTCGCGATTCTTTTAATTATTTCCGCAAAAAACAGGTGAGAGAAGGGGGGCTTTTACGCCTCGCGATTCGCTAAGGAGTTTCATCCCATTGTTCGCTGAAAGTTCATGAAAGGGAGAGAGAGAGAGAGAGAAAGAGAAAGAATAGTATTGAGAACTCGGGACGGTAGTATTTTTTCGTTTCGGGTTTATTTATACGGGCGCTTGTAAAGTCTCGTTCAAGTTTTTAGTGCGGGTCTCCGGGGAAATACTCGTTTTTTAGGAAAATTTATTGTTTATAGTAGTTACCGTGAAATTTCCGAAAAAGTTTAGTACGGAATAGTGTCGAATGTTAGAGAAAGGAGGAAGCAGCTCGATCCTGTTATTTTGCAGCGAGCTTTTTTAAAATTGTTTGTAAGCGATTTATCGTAGGTTTAATGTGGTTTAGTAGTAACGTAATTTGTAGAGCAATGTTTCGTTAGGCGTTAATGCAAGTTTACGGTTATTATCAGCTTCCGTTGAAAGGTGTAAGAAAAAAATCTCATTTTAGCAAAACTGCAATTTTTAATTTTACTGTGATCCCCTTGATTTAAATTGTAATCTATTTTTTTCGATTCTAAGAATAAAGTAAATGAAACTTTTATGTTTCCAAGTAGAAATATTCATCACTCACAAATCTGTTGACAAATCTGAAATACAATAATGCGTTTTTTTCAATTCTTATCTGTGAAGGTTTAAAAATGTAGTATCTCAATGGTGCGACGTAAACGCGAAAGCGATCATCTTACCCAAAACAAGCAATTCCCAATATCGTCTCCTTAAATTTCAAACTACATATCCTTTGAGCTGCTAAACCCGAACCACCGAATTTTACATAAATCTAAAAGTTTACCAGATTTATCAAACAAACATCATAAACGAAAAGTTTCCCGCCAAATCCTTCATCATCAACAAACCCACTTCCCCCCCCCCCGTTTTCTCGCTTTCCGAAATACAACGTACACCGACTCTTAAACAGAAAGACTCGCGCGAAATCGCGCGAGAAGCAAGTTTTCGAACGCGAGCAAGGCGAGAGAGCAGCTCGAAACTGCATCCCCCGCAGCAACCCCAAAGCCGCACATCCTTCGACTCTCCATAATCTTATGATCTCCCCCCCTCCTCCTCCTCCCCCCCCCCTTTATGCTCTCTCGAAGGCCTTGGCTCGAAAGTGCAGAGGCGATAATCGCGCTCTCCTCGTCGTCGCTCCGTCGTCGTCGTCGTCGTCGTCGCGCGACGTCTCTTTAAGAAACTATTGATTCCCGATACACACCGGCGGCGGCGCTCTGCCACCTCCGCCGAGAGACGCTCTGCTCCCAATAAAAACAAGGAGTTAAATTCGACTATTTTTAGGCGGACTCCTTTGCCCGGGACTGTCAATTGCGACCCTCCCCCCCTCCCGTCGATGGACGGACGCGGGGTTGGGGGAGGGGGGAGGAGGATTAGAGGGAGGGCTTTGTTTCTTTGAGTTTCTGGGTCAAAGAGGCGCGGGGTTTTGCAGAAACGCTGATTCGAGGATTAGGGTTGAGGGCTGCGGGGGCCGCCGGGCAAGTTTTCGAGATGCGCATTTTAAATTTGGTTAGATATCGGTGTTTTAATTGAAAAGCGGCCGAGGGAAAGGACTGTAAAATGAATATTAAACGGACGGAAATTGATTTTCGCAGAGGGCGGCGAGCAATTTTCGCTCGAACACTCGAGTGTGTTTGAATTTTTTAAGGAAACTCGTAAAAACTTGTCTCGCGGCCCCTCAAAAACTCCGCGCGGCGCAGCTGGAACTCCTCGGTTCCGCCGAAGCTCGTCGCGTGCGTCCCTCGAAGCCGACGCGTTTATACGGCCTTCTTAATCCGCGACGGAGCCGTAAAACGGGAGTTTAAGCGCGAGTGTAAAGTCCCTTTTTCTCGTTGCGCGCGCGTGCGCGGGTCCATTTTTCATTGCGCGCGAGTCCCGTTATGTGCGCCTCCGGGCGGTTGACTCGCGTTTTCGTGAATTGGGTCGCTACGTGCCGAAAATACACGAGAGCGTCGATTTTGCGCCGTTTCTCATCGTTTCTCGATTTATGGAAGCTAATAACGCGTCGCGCTCGATTGATGAGGATTTTGGATACTTTTAATTATAAGAGCTTCATTACGGCGGTTTTGAATTGTGGAAACGGGCGAGTTGCGCGCGGGTTTTTAATTAAAGCTTTCGTTATTGCGGGTTATTGAATCGGTCAAATTTACTGGGTGATATATTAATTTTTAAATAATTATTCTTTTAAGTAAAATAAGTGCAACTGCATGACCGTAGTTATAAAGTTATAATAAACAATTTGAATTTTTCATTTCTGAAACAAAAATGTATACTAAAAAGAGCATTAGTTGAAACCCTCAAAATCGTATAGAAAGGCAATTAAAAAAAACAGCAATAGCCGCAGCACCTGAAAATAATTACATCCAGCTTGAAAAAGAACCGGCTTTTCATAAAGAGAGCATCGGAATTTTCGTACAACCCTCGCCGAGGTCGATAATGGAGCAGCCCGACAGAGGACTTTGCGAAATATAACTCCGTCGAAGTGAGCTTACGTTTTGAAAAATGCGATCCCCCACCCGTACCGATCGGCTTAACTTGTCTTACAACTTTATGAATACGTCGATATAGAAAAAAGAAAAAAGAGGCGGCGACGTTCCGAATTTTTTTGCGAGCCAGCCGGCGGCGTCTGACCGAAGCGGACTGCTTCCACTGCGACGGATTAGCTTTCGTATGCAAATGCAAGGTTCTCTCGTGAAAATTCAGGCCGGGTTTTTTTTTCGAGTTTTGAGGTGCAGTTGATGAAATGCGTTGTTTTTTGGTAATTAGAATTTTCTTAACGAAGTAGTTTTAATTATGCTAAACAGGAAAGTTTTTGACGATCGGCTGCTTAACTTTGTAATTAATTTGTACGGCGTTTTGACGCTAAGTTTTAATCTTCTTCGGGCATTATTATAATGATTATAATCAAGTTTTAATTATAACTTACACGCGCAAACTTACAGCTACAATTCTAATTGAATTTTTACGAATATTCATTAAAGTTTTTGTGCAAAGGTCCGTCTTACCTCTTTTTACGATGTCTCTTATTTGTAATACATTGTTTAATCAAAAATAATTCCACTTCACATACAAAGCTGTCGTTAAAACCGTTCAAACTAAAAACAAGGAACTGCCTACTCAAACTGCCCATGATGAAACGTCGCCGCCCTCGAATTCAATCACCCCCTAACAAGCCTCGCAAATCCCCGCCGTCCCCCGTCATTTCTCGCTCCGACGCCACACCTCAACCGACTCTCTCAAAAAGCGACGTTCCAAAGAAACCCGACGATCGAGCGATCGCCGCGTAAATCATCGGCGGCCTTTTCCCCCGAAAATAATGCAATTCCGGGTCGCGGAGGCGGGGGGGGGCGGCCCTTCGCCGTAAATTCAACTCGCGTGTCGGCGCCCGCGAGCGTCGTAAATCCGTTTAGGCGCTCCGGCACGTCGCGCTTTATTTAACCCCCCGGCCCGGTTATGGTTCGCTCGCCGATGAATTTTTGTCGCCCCGGACCTTCCGGGCGACGACGTGCGCTGCGAGGATGATTGGAGGGGCCGAGGGGGTTTTTGTGTGCGACGCGCGACGCGTGCTCGGGACGGAGGGGAGGTTCTCCGGGATTGTCTTTGGAGTTATTGAATTGTTGGATTTTTAATTTTATCGATTGGGGAGGAGGACGGCGTTGCGACGGAGGAATTTTAAGCGGGGAAAGCGAGGGAAGTGTTAGGGAGGTTAACTTAATTTGGACGCTTTTAAATTGTGCTATTGAGTTTGAATTTTTTTATATGCTAGAGTGTTTTGCTAATTAGATTTTTATTTACGATGCAAATAGGCAACGTTTTTTTTAACAATATTTATTCGCTTCGTCAGTGGCAACTGGATGCATATAGAAAAAACAAGGCACGTTTTTTTCCATTAAATTTGGTTTGCAGAAAAATAGAACGGAATGTTTTGTGTTACATTCGAATAAAAAAAAAAGTGCACCGTTACAGAGAGCAAAGCAAGTTTAGAATGCTTTGCCAATCAACGCTGACGTTTGGAAACTAATTTGAAATTGAAATTAACGGTGACTCCTCTGGCCGACTGAATTCCTCGAATTATTTGTTTTAAATATGCATAAAGCGAGAGAAACCCTTTGTCTTTGTAATTGAAATGAGCGATAGAAATCGAATTGTTACTCGCAACTTTTTTTGAAGGTTACGCGTCGCCGTCGGATTCGTATTGTACAGCGGAATTTTTATTGCTTTTTTCAATGAATTTCAAAAGCACGAAAACCATTTTTTCCAAGAAATAATCGTTTTATCCTTTCCTTTTCAAACCGAATATACAAATTCTCAATTGTTATTTGAGTTTCACTCTACGACTGATTGTCCCTTTGTCAATTTCAATCATTTTGTCACTTTGTCAATTTCAATTTAGAGAATTCGCCGTTGTTTGTTGTAATACCTACTGTACACGGCAGTAATAGCCATTTGAAACACAGCAATAGATTACAAATTTTAATCTAAAATTACCGCCAGGTCAGGGTTACAAGCGAATAAACTTCAAGCACTTTAACTGCATATAATCCGACGTAGTTTATATCCGAAATAAGTAGTTCAAATGAAATATTTCATTGACAAAACCGAACCGGCACTCGTTCCTCTAAACGCCCCACTCCCGACAACAATGTTCGCATTCATCCCGAAAATCAATCCGTTAAAATTCGAAATTCCCGAACGAGAGCGCCGACCAAAATTCGCGGGCCGCCCGGCTCCAATTCACGAAATCCCCGCGCAGCTCTTAACCCGCTTCGCAATTCCATCAGGTTCGAGCGGGCGAGAATTACCTGCCCTCCCGGAAATTCAACGTGCCGCCGTCGCCGCCGCGCGGCTCGGACGCACAATGATTACATTCTCCTCGGGCCCTCGTTCGAGAGAGACCGGAAGGGGAAGAACGACGGGGGATCGATAACGAGAGCGAAGAAGCTGGCCGTCCCGGGTTGAACGTCATCGGCGGCGGAGTGATACAATATGCACGGGAAGTCCAGAAATGACTCTATAGCTGAGCAGCTTTTTTTTTTCTTTGCGGGCGGGGATTCATTTTCCAGCGGGGCACGCTTTGTGGCGCGGCGCGGCTTTCGAACGGTGATGAATTTTCTCCCGGTTCGACGAGCTTGCGGGATTCGACGAAGAACGGGCGAGCTTAATTGCGGAAAGGAGCGCGGTTGATCCCGCTGACTCTTCGGGTTCGAATTGTGTGCGGCTTGTTTTCTTTGATTGGGTCCTTTTCGTTGATTAAATTTAAATATTGAGGAGTTGAGCATCTAAAATGTACGGAAGAGTTCGATATGTAATTCTAGTGTTTGAATTTGAAATGTCTCTTCTGATGGAAATGTTACAGAGGAAATTACAAGTTATATGCAAGGGAACTACCCTGGGGAGACTAAAAATTTGCATACAATTTGCGAAACGTCCTTTTTTCGTCGAATTTGATTCTTCGATCAAAAGTCGAAAAATAACTTAACGGACGAAAGAGCAAAAAGTTTTTTTTTTATTTTTTCAAGCAAAAAAGATGTCGAAGAATTGGGAACGAAAGCCTCGGCTACTTTCGAGCTCGGGCCAATAATATTCTTTCCACTATTTTTATCTGACGATCTGCGGAAAACATCGGATTCCAATTTGTACTTTCCAATGGCCTCAAATCACGTGGGAATTTGATGCAACTTTGAGAAAGCCGGAAATTAATCCGTTGCCGTCCCAAAAATAGTCCGTTAAAAAACTTATCGTTACACTTTCAAACAATATCAGAAAGAAATACAGTTTTGACACGGTTTCGAAAATCTTAAAATACCTTTAGAATGCTAAAAATTACAGACTACTATAGAGCTGTTATATTTATTTATATGATTGTCTTCTACTTTAAAAAATCTAGTACAATCCAGAGCCAAATTTGGATAAGTCAAAAGTCCAACGTAAGACGCCGATTGAAGCTTCCTTTGTTAGAAACCCCAATCATTGATCCCCAAACATTTAAATTCATCCAATTCCCACACAAAGTGCAAAAACGCACGCGACCAACCCCGCAAAATAGAATACCGTCAATCCCCCGCTCCCGCCATTCAATTACACCCCCCCGCTCCAAAAGACAAACAGCCGGATCTAAAAAGGCGTTTCCTCAATTCCGCGCGGTATCGGGGTCTTATATGCAGCAGGCAAACGACTCGATTTCCAAGTCAAAGCACACAGAGCCGAGTGTCGCGCCGCGCATTTATACAGATCGGACATCGAGCGGAAAATTAGCTATTTGACGAGCCGCTCGTGTGTCGGGGGGCGGCCGGCTATCGCGGCGAACACGTCAGCTCCACCGGCAGCTGCCCCCGAGGAAGTCCGGGGGAGTTTCCCGATCGAGAGCGGCGGCTTAATGGGATTTCCGTCGGCGGGCCCGGCTTTGAGGCGGATCGCCGCGACGACGCGCCGGGCTTTTAATTGGCGCGTTTGAGCTGCGACGCGCGTTTTTTTTTCCAAAAAGGGGTGCAGTGATCCTTTCGACCTGGTTTTTAGAGATGGACGCGGGGAGAGAACGGGGGATTTTGAAGTGGTTTGTTGGGGATCGAGTTTCGGGCTGCAATTGTTTGGGTTGATGCGCGTTGAAAATTGAATTCTGAGGAGGGACTTAATTTTTTTTTTTAAATAAATCTTGGATTTTACACGGAAAGAAAAGTTCAGGAAAAATTACTATCTTTTTAGTAAAGCGGTAACAGACTTGCCGTAAGCCAAAAAATTACTAGACTTTTTAGTAAAATTTACAAAAAGTTTGGCAAAACTGTTACCGCTTTACTAAAAAGATAGTAATTTTTCCTGAACTTTTCTCTCCGTGTAAAATAGAATGATAATATTTGTTTTCTTGTGTACAATAATATTATAATACACTTTACACTCATCCATGCTTTATAAATAAAAACGCACATTCGAAACAGGGTATACATTTAGTTAGAATCTGTTTTACGTTTCCTGCGGGAGATCAAATAAGCTTATAATAGTATTCTTTTAATTAATACGCTAACTAGGAAAGCATTAAGCATCGGATTTTAATGAGAAATGTAGTTACGTACCCTATCTTTTATTCATTCCGTCATTACTTCACGAATAAAAATACATTCCTTTAATGTATTTAATAATATTTTCACTCATCTACATATATTAATAGACAGAACGCAACCTACACAAAATTGACAATCCAATTATATAAATTCCATGCAAATAAACCGTCCAGAATTCACGAACTCATCTGTATTTAATACATTAACAACTCGCGTTAAACCGTTGAAGAACGCTCGAAATATCTCCCGAGTCAAAGCTTCTCGCCAGCGAGAATTTCGCGCCAATTCCGCAAAAATCCCCTCTCTCGACAACAACTTCTTTTCCGGAGCGGCGCGCGTCACGGAACGTTTCCTCAACCCCGGCGATATCGCCCCTCTCCCCGTTCCCCCCTCTGACAAATGATCGCTCGTCATTGCGCCAAGGTCCGCTCGCGAGCGAAGAAGAAGAAAAAAAAAAGAGCCCGACCTTTTTTTACAGGTGGCCGACGCTCGCGCGTCGGCGCGAGCCGACAGTTGGCTTTTTCATCGTGCGGCAGTCGTGACAGTTGGCTTTTTCATCGTGCGGAGAAATTTGAAAAATACGCCTGGCAAATGTCGCTCCCGGAAGAGAGGAGGGAGGCGATCGCCTTGTTTCGCCGCGATAAGAGCGAGGAAAGCGGAGGAGAATAATGCGTTCTCTCGCTTCTCCCGGGATGTTTTTCGAGAATTTCGGGGTGGACTTTGCTTGGACGCTGGAATATTGTAATGCGTGTGGGTGTGGGTGCTGCGCTGTTTGGGTGTGATTCTAATTCGAAATGAAGGGAAATTTTTGGGAAAGCGGCGTTGAAAACACTTTCAAATTTTTTAAAAATGGATTTAGAATCCCCGTTTTAGCAAAAAGTTACAAATGATGCAAGACTTCACATCGCGCTTTAAGAAAGCAGTATTTTTCAGGGCTGAATGCATAACGAAAATGTGTTGACTCGAATTCATTTATTATAAATTCATCTCCGTCCTTCAAAGTCAAAAAGGCCAAGTGATTTTTATCCTTTCGAACTGCTCGTTATTTTTTATTGCGATCCCCTCCGAAAAGAAAGCCTCGCGCGGCGGCAAAAAGTGTGAACGGATATTTCGTCCGGAATAAATAAGACATCAAAAGTCGAAGTTTTCGAGAGGGTTATTACTGCCCGGACAAAATGTTTAAACTTTTGGCGTAGATTTCGCGTTTGTCAATTGACATCGACGACTTTGACGTGGTGGGACAGAAGAGGCGAATCGATAGAGCTTCAAATTTATATTTCAGACTGTTGCAGACTCTTAGGTTTTACTTTATAACCGCAATTTATTTATCAAAGCGAAAATATTCTATTTTTAACTTCGCGCGAATAATTTTGCCGGATTTTCGCGAGAATTTTGGTATATTTTTGACTTACTTTGTCCCTGGCAGAGAATTCTGTAAAGCAAACGAAAAAAGCTTTTTCCCGATGCTTTTACGGGCGCATTTCTATTGTGCGGGAGAGATTTTCGAGATTGACTGCTGCGCAGCAAAATAAAATCGTAGTTGATTTTAAAAGTACTAAAAGGTATACACGTAATGTCTTGTAAATCGGGTTATTTCGATCCCGCGGTACTTTAAATATCACGAACGAGTGCCATTGACAGCTTAAAGCTTCCGTAAGCTTCCAAAACTGCTTTAGGTAATGCTGAAATCTATACAGTTATAAAACGCACGTAAAATTATATAAAATATGTATTCTACTTCTGGCAGGAACAGGTTTCATTTTTAGAATAAAAATTTTTACCTTTTATTGGGTATTTACCCTAAATAAATAAAATATCGTTCGGCTGACTACATAACATTGAATGATGTTGATACATCTACGCTTGATTGGCCATAAATTGCGGAGGGTTAAAAAAAATAGTGACGTAACGTCAAGCAAATACAAGAAGAAATGATGAATGACTTTGTACATTTAATAAACGCGTAACAATATTGTCATTAAATACGTGTTTGCGATTATTAACGGTTAAGTTAATCCCCGAACTTCCACCAAGAGTTTTCCACAAAATTTTTCAATAATTTATATACTTTATCGATCGCTGCAATGAATTCAATTAAAAAATGTTGGTTTCCTCGTAAAGTTAAAACGCGCATAAATTTTAATAAGGGTCACGTATGCAAAATGTATTTCTGCGAGTTATAGTTACAGGAGCGATGTTTTAGCAAAGTTTTCAGCACTGACTTAAGACTCTCTGTCAAAATAATTGATCGAGTTCCTTGAAACTTGAACCGAACTCTTAATCGGCTTTGGCTGCAGTTCGTGTGTACCGCTTTGAGAAAATATTTGTTCCTGTCAAATATTGTTTCTTGTTTAAATGCCGTTTACTTTCGGATACTTCTCAGTGCATCCATTCTTCAAAGATTCAATGTACTTTTTTATTAATAGCATTTATGTATTCTTATATTTTTGCAAGAATGTCAATTTAGTAAACAATTATAGATTGATTGGATGAAAAGTGGATTGATTATTGATCGAAATTTTATGTTTTTAAATGACAATGCTATCCTACGGAAAACTGCTTTTTGCTTTCTCACATGCAGAGAAAGTTTTGTATAGCTAAAAAATTTTTTTTTAGTTGACTTATAAGCCCTTACTTAGACTCAGAGAATCTAAAAAAGTACTTTTTAAAAAATTTTTGTATGAATGTGTGTATGTACATATTTACGTTATTCCTTGTCATAACTACTTTGAAACGACACCACGGATCCGTTTCAAATTTTGCAAACAAGTTGCATTAAATTATTTAAAACTCGCTTGAAAATTTCAACGGATTTTTATATAACTGTGTGGATTTTAAGGCTATTTAAATGAAATTTTACAAAATATAACTTGTTTTTTCTTGAAAATATTAACAATTTGTGTTTGCATCTATGCACAAGATAAACATCTTCCGTATATATGTTATTTTTGCGAGGCATTCAACGATTTAAAAATGATATACCGTATTCGGGTGCATTTTTACTACTTTGAAACGACACCAAGGATCTGCTCCAAATTTAGCACAGAAATGACATCATGGACCAGTTCCAAACTTTGCACACATGTTGAATTAAATTATTTAAAGCCCACTTGAAAATTTCAAGAGCTTTTATGGATTGGTTTGGATTTTCGGGCTATTTAACTGATGTTTGAAAAATTTTTTTTCACTTTTCTTGTCTTTACCTTTTTTTTTAATCTTTTACAGTGATCTTTATGAGAAAGCATAGTGTCAAAGCAATTGGCAGCGATTTTTTATATTCGCCTCGTTAATAATAAATAAACACGCGTTTCATCAAGGATTTGAGAAAAACTATAAATCCGTACCTAGACCCATTTAGAACTTAAATTTTGTTTTAAAAAGTTACTCATTCAAGTTTCAGAAAGTAAATTATTTAACTTCGGATTTAAAACCGATTAAAAATTATTATTACTTATAAATGTATTTTTTTACTAACTTCATAGCATCTTCTCTACTTTTTGAATTTAAAACTTGAGAAGAAACTATATTTATAATAAAAGAACCCCGATAACTTTTATACTTTACAATCTTAATCTTTTACTTCATAAAATACATTTTAGCTGAAAGGAAGATGTCTAGAAACATAAACTTTACCTTTAGAGAAAGTAATAATTTTGTTAATATCTGTATTTTCCATTTTAGAAGTAATTAACATGTTTATGTGTTTTACGCTTTCAAATTCAAGTATAAATGTACGATACTTTGTGAAATTTTTTTGACTTGAATAATAAAATTCTAATACTAAATTTTTATTATAATTTTTATTATAAATGATTATAAGTATTGCAAGATTGTATTAATAACACTTTCTTGTAGTAGTTTTATATTAATATGCTGAATTGTTGGTCAAAGGAGCCGAGGTAGAATATTTTGGTCCTTCGATGCAGAAATATTTTTCCTGTATTTGGCAGAATTCTTAGCAAGAATTTATTTACTGAGTTTATACATAAAACGTTTATTCTGCTAAATGGGGCCCAGATATCGTTATGGTTGCTCACTGCGTTTTTAAGACGAGTGATCAAGTTATCGTTGTAGCT
>JAWWML010024117.1:0-15491 GCA_035047165.1 Ormyrus rosae
TTTGTCTTTGATTTCGGCTGTTTTCGCTGGAGCCCCCTTAACGTTACAAATGCGTATTATAAATTCGTACATAAAACGAATTAACCCTAGCTTTATTAATTAACTTATAACTTACACTGAGAAAAAAATTTTCTTTACTTAATAGATATTTGATTCATTTAACAAATCTGCTATTGATTTAACAAAACCCTTTTGAGCCAACAAAATTTGTGTTGTTACTGTATGCCAATGCGAATGCTAATGCAATGTTAATGTTAATGCACTTGCAATTAAAATAAAACGATAGATTCGATGCATACGACGAAGCTCTTCGGAGCCATCGAAAAGAAGTTACTTTAAAATAAACGAGAAAGTTTTAAATCATAAAATTATATATCATAAAGTTAATTGACTTAGTGTTTAAATTATGCCACCTCGGCATCATGATGCGCCGACCATTGTAGGCGTCGATTTGTATACAAAAGCCGGGAGGCTTTTTCATTTACCTTAAAGCGACTCATGAAGCCTTTCATTATAGTAAATAAATAAAGTTTAATTTAGTAGCTGCTCTTTTTATTCATCTTTTCGTAAATAATACATTTTTTTAGAGTATAAATTCGAATTAGAGTATAGATTTTTTTTATTTTTAAGACTTTCCTAATCTGTAAAAATTTGAAGTATTTATAAATTTATGACATTTCAAAGTAATTTAGAACTGTCCTTTTTTTTATAGTTAACTCGATAGATAGCGCATAAAAAATTTTGTATAACTCGCAAATGGCAGGATTCGATACCGATTCATATCACAATGTAATTACTGTTTAAGAAATATGTACATACAAGCATTAAAATTTCTCTAAATATAATCGAATAAGAATCGATTTCGAAAATTCTTCTAAAAATGGCATATATATCTATTATGAATTTACAAGAAAAATATATTCTGTATAACAATATAATAAAAACAAAAATTAATATCAAGTCAATATGTTTATTTTGTTAAATTAACAGCACAATTCATAATTGCCCATATTCAACAACACGAATGCATTTGAGTTAATCATATTTTGTTTTCAGTGTATCAATTGCTTACGTAACATATTAGTATAATTATAAGTATTATTGACGATCTTTCATTTAAATTTATACGCGGTGTGTTGTTATTCTAATCTTTGATCTCAATTTTATTGTGAAAGCGTGATACAGAAAAGAAAGAACTTTTTTCCACAAAAGTTGTTTGGGTCTTTGGGGCCAAAGGTGAGTCAGAGTTAAAAAGTTCAGTAATACGACGTAATACGTTTAATTGCTATCTTTCGCGTGTAAAAATTTCCAGGCTTTAGCATTAAAAATGAACTTTATGGATATCTTCATCCCTAACATAACAATGTACCTGAAAGTAAAATTTGAAAGTAAAATTCAAAAGTAGGGGTACCTATTTAAAAAATAACACAAATTGATCTTCGAATGACCTTAAGATGAAAGTCAAGGACAAGGTCAGTGATCAGAATATGGCCCCCAAAGACCGAAACAACTTTTCTGAGAAACTTTTTTCTCAGCCGTGCTTAATTCCCAACAAGATAATTGAATACATGAAATTTTTGTTGAAATAGACAACATTATTTTATTACGAGTATGATAAAATCATGGCAAAATTTTTTTTAAAATTATGCAAATAACTGAAATTTTGTAGTTATGTGATTTTTAATATTGTAATTTAATTTCTTTTCTTAAACTACTGTCGCTACAAATTGCTTTTTTTTTCTAAAAAGAATTGCTGTCAATAAAGGATGAGAGATATTTATAATATGCATGATATAAAAAGCATCTTGTTTTGATTGGTTTATAATGGTTTTGGTTCTTTTTTTTTTTATATTACATATTCTTTTTATTGAATTATTATCTTATACCTAAAACTTATTAAGATTAAAATACTTACATATTACTATCCTTTTCTAATGAAGAGAGCATCCAAGATCCAATGCCAGAGATCATCTTTGTCAATTTGTACTCTTATACATAAAAATAATATCTTTTTTAGGTTATGTCAACTTGGAAAAACAATAACACACGTGCATACTATACGATTGTATGTGCTCAAAAAACATTAAAAAGTCAGAGATTAAGTTTTATGAAGCACGCAAATCACACTTAATTTTCATAATACATACATAATAATTAAAATGGTAAATAAAAATTATTATATTATATATTTTATTAAGAAGTAGTACTCATGTAATATAAAATTGTTTCTCAGCCTTCACAGAAAACAGACAATGCTACCAAGGAAGAAGCACTGAAAGGATCCAACACTTTTTTACATCCCAAAAGCAGGAAATGTTTAGCGATGGTTAAAAAAATTAGAAAGTAATAAATTATTATTATTACTTTAAATTAATTTTTACTATTTATATTGATCTGATCTTATTTCTTAGGGATTCAAAAAAAGAAAGATTAAAGCAAGACAGGGCATTGGTACAGTCTGTAATAGCAGATAAATTATTATGGTTTCAAAAGAACATGGATCCAAAAATTTGTCCATATACAACAGAATTGGTTGGAGGATTAATTGAGAAGTAAGTGTACAATTAAAGTAATATTTATACAATATTCATTGCCTATAAAATAGTTATTTATCAGATATATAGCAAGAAATGACGAAGAATTAGAGCAAATTAAACTTAAACGTTCAATTGGAGGGAATAGTAATAGACAGAAACAACATGCTAGTAGAGAAGATGCGATTCGCATGACAAAAGAACGTGAAAAAATGGATTATGAAAGCTGTGGTTTGGGTAAATTTACAAGTTTTGGTTAATAAATTTTGGTTCTACTGTTCAATTCATACTGAAAGAATTATTTTGTAATACAGTTTTTCTTTCAGAAATACCCAACATCTTAAATAAAAGTCAGTGTACAATGTTACAAAACTGGAATGGTGATTTGAAATTTTTACCTAATTTTGATTTTACACGCTTTGGTAAAAAACATTTAGTTAAATTAGTGGAAAACAAAAAAAAATTAAAACAAACTGTATTAACATTCAAATCAAGTGATGTAAAGCACAGAATTGATGAAACAAGTGAAACTAATTTAAATACATTAAATATATTAGAAAAAGCAAATAGGCTTGAAAATGTAGAAAGTAAAGATACTGAAGAAGTATCCAAAAGTCAAAATGAAGAAAACATGGAAATGGAAGAATAAATTTAAAAGTTTTTAAAATATTTATTTTTTCCAAGTCTTAACAAATTAACTTAATATTAATATCACTAAACTCTTATATTTAAGGTATGATTTTCATTAAATATTAACTTTTTCCTTTGCGAAGCTTTCCTCCTTTTTTATTATGACTTTTATCTTTTGTTACTTTGCCATAAGATCCAAGAATTTCATCTTTACTTCTTTTGCCTTGTAATTTTGATTTTTCATTATTTTTATTTTTTGATAACTGACTTGTACTGAAACCAGATGAAAATTTTTTATTTTTGGCTTCTTTCATTTTTTCTTCTGTCCTTTTTTTTATTAATTTCTTGTAATTCATTTTCCTGTTCTTTGGCGGCTTTGCACCTAAACTTATTGCTAATGCTACTTTTGCTTGTCGAGCTTTGTGTTTTTCAAATCCAGACATTCCAAATTTTATTACATCATATCTAAGACGTTTCATTTCTAATTCTTGCTTTCGCTTGTCATCAATAGTTCCATTAGGAGTTTCCATCTCTTCATCACTATCCAATGAATCTAAATTTTCAATTGTATTTTTATTATCTATTTTTGATTTTATTTTGTTAGGATCTGAAGTTTTTTTATGTGCTTCAAAAACAATAACATCATGTAATTTTTCAGCATTTTTCTTATTTCGTGCAGCTCTAGTAGATATAAAATCATCCATTGTTATAACCTAGAAAATAAAGTTAGAGTGTTATGTTGAATAGAATGTTGAATAATTTTTGAAACTAAATAAAAAATTTGTAAAATTGTATTTAGAGCGTACTTATGAGAAGTAAAAATAAAATTTTTTCTATTGTTTACGCGTCATGCACGCACGTGTTTATTATATATGCTGTAAACTCTAACCTTTATTTTGATGGATAATATTGGACACTATTTAACCGTCAGTGGCATCATCAGTTGCCATCGCTGTTGCGGGTCGGCCGATGGTCGGCCGACGCCACCTAGCGGGCGCACCGGTACTACACAGGCGTAGATATAGTTACACAGTATACCTATGTACTTAATTCAATATATAGATATACTTTCTATGTTATTTCACTTTGAAATTGGATTGGCTTCGCGGCGCGGCTTTGGGCGGCGCGAAATTCAAATTTTTAAAATTCGCTTTTTCGCATGTTTAACGCTTAAAATTAGGCGTAGGGTCTTAGGTTTAATAACAACAACAATATATTTAACATATATATATATTTACATGTATCAACTTTTAAGAATTGGCCTTTTAGTTCTAGTAAATACAAGTGCACTCCAGAAAATACGCCTACCGCTGGTATTTTTTATATTGGTGGAAAAAACGAACCAGATTTGGTTCAATGCTTTATCTGCATATAGAAAAGAACTTGAAAAATGGGAACCTCATGATGATCCATGGTAACTGTAGTATATGCTTAATACAAAAAAAGTTACATTATATTTTCTTAAATCAAATAGCTTAGTAACTTAAAATTTTAAAAGTTTAAAAAAGTTTCAAAACTGAAACTTAAAATAAATTATAGTTATAGCATGAAATTTTTGCAAAATTTTCCATATTTGAATTATTTTTTATTACACGGAAGAACATAAAAAACATCAACGAAATTGTTTATTTATTTAACCAAATTGTTTATTTAGATGAAATAGACGAGATATGTCAGCAAATGAAAAATACATATTTAGATTATTATAATAGAATTAAAAAAGTCCAAAGAAAATTTGTACAAACAGGAGGCACTACCTAGTTATAAAAAATCGCACGAATATTGCACGATAATAGCGCGATTTTTTCAAAGTGCAAATGCAAATTCAATAAAATCATGTTTAATAAAATATAACGCAAGTTTAACATAAATATATGCAAATAAAAGATAAGATAATTTTATTTAAAAAATGCAAGGGAAAATTGTTTTTAAATTGTATCGGTCGGAGGTGCTTTGACGAGCTCCTTTTTCAAGGCTTTAGATAAATTTTAATGTTAATACCGATAGATCACGGTGTTAAGAAAACCCAGTCTAACAGTAGTGAAGGCAGAGAGAAGGAGAGAGAGAGAGAGAGAGAGAGCGATTCGTACCACTGCCGAAACTCTCCGCAGGCTCTTCCGGCTATTATTCTGGCTTATAAACACCTAGCAGTGGCCTATCATTTAACTCTTTTAAAAACAGGAAACCTGAAATTAATAGGCTCTTTTTGCCTTTTTCAGTCTATAATGTGGAGCTTTTGCTCTGCTTTTTTTTCGAACAAGCTACTTATATTTCATTCTTTTAAAAGAAAGCTTTTATTATATCATAATATGTGCGTCGCGCGGAGTTGCAACTGATGATTAGCATTACAGTCAGATACCCATCCATATTCATAGAACGATTGTTCTAACAGTAGCTCGTAGGAGGAGCGCGTCAATTGGCGTGGGTATTGTTTACCGCCAAAAAACCTTGACATCGAATTCGGTGGATTAGTGCGGATTGGAAAAAAAAAGAAAAAAATTAAAAAAAATGCCCGCCGCTGACTTAGCCTCCTTTCACTCGACGTGCAAGTATAAGTAGCCAAAGTCTTTAGGCGGCAAGTCCAACGTCAAGGACACTTTTCGCGCGGGCTCGAATATTTTTCCAAAGGAATTCCAAGAGCCGCGAGCGGGCTTGGAGATTGTTTACCAATGTATTCCAATTGAAAATTTGTCAGTTTGCAAAAAGTGTATACCGAATTCGGTTATAGTTTCGAATTCGGAAAGAAGTTGTATGTATAAATCGCGCGTAAGCCTCGGAGGAGCAGGAAAAGGAGAGCGCCGAACGGCAACGGCGGCACGGCGGAGAGTCGAATGTAGGTCCTCGGGTCGACACCTATATTATTGGCGGCGCGCGCGCGCGGCCGGCGACCTACTGATCAAGAGTCAACGCCGGCGACAAAGTCTCCGAGTCCGTCAACGACCCAGTCACCGCACACGTGGACCGCTCATGCCTCTCGACAGAGGAGCTCTAGACCGATCGGCCAGGCCACGAGAGTTCGCGCGACTTTTCTCTCTCTCTCTCTCTCTATCCGGCACAGAAGCGCGAGCACGTAGGCGCGCGCTAACGGATGATCGACTTGGATCCATATCCCCGTAGGCTCGTTCCAGTAAGGGCCGCGGCTGACCCGATCGGCGCCTTCTTCTAGATCCAAGTGCCGATGCAATATATATTATATATATATGTATATTGCTTCAAGTTGCGCGCACACGCAACATTACATTCATCGTTATTATGCAGTGGGAATATAACTTCCCACGTTCTCCGTTTTACGGCAGAGAGTCTTTTTTTTTTTTTTCCTTCTCCGCTCTCGTGCATGCGTTTCGTCACTCTCGGATCATCGAGCTCGTGTTATAGGCTTCCCTCATCGTGCATCTCCGCTTGCGATTTCACAATCCGGGCGCCAAATATAGGCAATAGGCGCCTGGGTCGTTTAATAATTCGCAGTCGCGGCTTTCTGTCATCTCTCCGCGAGAGAGGCGGCGGAGCGAGATCAAGACGGAATCTCGGGTGGAGAGGAGTGAAGGGAGGGAGCGCGCGGCTCGCGGGAGAAGGAGAAAGAGGAGGAAATAGAAAGGAGGCAGGAGAGGGACTCCTTAGCCTCCGAAGGAACCTTTCTCCCGATCCTGCTGGTCGCCGCGGAGCCTGGCTGGGCCCGAGCCTCTCGCTCGGCGTCAGTTCTCAGCGGAACAGCAAAGCAGCAGCAGCAGCAGCAGCAGCAGCAACAGCAGCAGCAGCAGCCACCTCAGCAGCAAGCAGCACACAAGCCGAGCTCTCGCATGAACTTGCTTTTCCCACATGGTGCAGCCGTTGCGAGTGCGCCGTTCATGACAGTGCCGCCTTGTTATTGTTTTTGTTCTTGTTTGTTTGGTGAGGCGCGAGACAGCCGATCCGCCGCCGAATCCTAAGACGCACGATGGGTGCCAAGATGCGCCGGCTCAGGCTCACGAAGCTCCTCCAGCTGGCTGCTCTTACTCTTCTGCTTCCCCTCGTCGCTCGAGCAGCTGATCAAGGTGAGCCCTTTTTTTACGGCAGCTTACAACTCTCGCAACAGCTGTCAATTATCTTTCTCTCTCTACCCACCTTGCGTAATTCTAACGAGAAAACGGATTCGCTCGTTATTTCCCCGCAATTATAAGCCGAAATCCATCACTCGTCCCCCGCGAGCGGCGGCACTGCCGCTTTTCCTCTTATAATATCCAATAAGGAGTTTGCTTATAGAAAGTCGGGTGTTGCGCAACAATTGTGCACACGTAAGGCACGAGAGGAGAGGCGATCGGCGCATCCAAGTAAACGATTATTAGAAGGCACCGGGGCTCGCGGTGTCGGGCTGGAAAAATGCTTTCCTTCCGCAAACGCGGAATCGCGGCGGAGGCGCGCAAGCGAAAATTATACGAGGAAAGGGCGGGCCAGGAAGGAAGGAAGCGGAGCGCGGCGAGGCGCGGACAGGCGCAACAGGTGTCCGCGGATATTTGCGTATGCGACGTCCTCGAAAAATCGCCAACCGATCGACGACTCGTTTGATTGCGCGTTTCGACAAATTCTTACTAATTGCAGAGGTGAACGTAATGAACGGCGCGATCGAGTGGAAAAAGGCTTTTTTCTAATGGCCGATTAATGCCGCGCGAGTCGACAATTGTATACATATAAAGTCGTAATGACGGCCTGCGCGGAACCTTCATTAGATTCCGTTTCCTATTTTTCACTCGTAACTCGTGGTTACTTCCATCAGCACTGGCATTTACTGCCATTAGAATCTACACGAAAGCCTCAATATTAAAACACGTTCACGCGTTAATAATTTTAAAAAGAAACGTCAACGCGTCCGAGTACTTATCTACGCATATGATAAATGTATCCGCAAAATTTCTAAAACAAGTTTACGTAAGTACGTCTTGCACGCGAATTCGAGAAAGCCGGAGTCGGTTTTTTTTTAAGATTTTTTTTTAACCGATTAATTCAATGTACTCCCGTCAAGGCTTCAATTAAAAACCTTATAATGGAGCTTTTAAACTTTTTAATAAGCGAGATGCTTCGTAGAAAATGAAAGCGAGCGATGCAAAAATGTGTCTTTAATCACGTTAAATAATAATATTTCTCTCATCTATAATCGATGAAGATAATTTGGGGCAAAAAAAAAAAAAAAAAACTCGTCACCGGCACGAATAGCTTTTTAATCGGATTAAATCCGCAGAGAGACCCGCCGAGTCGCAGATACGAGCATCAATTTCGAAATGGGTAAAGGAAGCGTGAAAGTGCAGAGAGCCGCGAGAGCGCACTTGTCTAAGGAATTTCTCTGAAATTTTACGAGCCTCTTTTTGCGTCGGGCTCTCGCGCGAGCATTTGATAAACGCGTCTGTATACGGGGGAGATTAAAATTAGTAGGACAAATTGAGCGAAAGAAATCGGCAGTGAAAGTGGCCGTGGTCGGACTGAATTTAGGAAAAAAGAAAAAAAAAAAAATAAGAAAAAAATGCGTAACCCCGTTTTTTTCGGTGAGAAGATTCCTCTCCGAACGAACACCTTCCGGGCATTATTTTCGATTTCCTGGCGGGCTTCTTCTCCTCGCGAAGCGGTACATTTCTCGCTTGGGATATATATTTTGTGAATGAGATTTTGGAGCTCGCCGCGTAACTTTCACTCGAAAAATCTGCCGGTGCCGTCGGGGTTCAGGGTCAATTGATGAATAAATTAATACAAATCAATTTAAGCTGCTCTCCTCCTCTCGGAAAGTAAATTCCCGAATCGACGAAGAAGTCCATCGCGCGACGTTCGGCGAAAAATAGTCGAGTTTTCATTTTCATCTCGCGAAGACATTAATTTCTTCTTGGCCTCCCCCTCGCCTTGAAAATGCAGAGCCGTACATTTTAGAAAGGTAGAATCTACCTCTCACACGCTCTCCGCGTATATACCCGGACTGATGCTTGTGTCCGGAGACGTGCCGCTACCTTCACTTTTATGCTAAATAGGGTGGCGCTTGCCTCTTCCAATCTCCGCTGCAGGTAATAACCGAATGGAAAAACAATCTTTACTTATATACACGCGCAGTTCGCGGAAAATCAAGTTTCTCGCGTACGAAACTCGGACTCTTTCCCCCCTTCCGATGGACCGAATTGCGCGGTGCCGTCGATCGCTCGGCGAAATTAATCTTCGAGTCTGCTTTATGACGTAATTATATTGTTAAAACCGTCGAGAGAAACGCGGCGGGAGATCGACGAGCGAAAAAAACTGCGGGAGAGGAATTCGCGTCGCTTCTTGTGCAATGAAACGGCGCGTATTAGGTTTCCTTAAATGCGGCATTCTTAAAATGAATTACCCGCCGCCGAGAGCGGTTAAATCTTTGCTAATCAAGCTACTCGCTTTCTTTGCGTTTTAGAAAATTCCCACGGACGCTCGTTCGTTCGTCTCCTCTCTTAAAAGTACTCGCTGCTCGAAAAGCTCGGAAAAAAGCTCTTTGCGTTAAAAAAATTAAATAACAATATATTTTTAGAAAAATGGCAAGAGCATCAAAAGTTGACGCACAAGTTTTTCTCGACGCAGCGGTTCGGCGAGCCTAATTAGCGGTCTGAGAATCGGCCCGAATTACGAGAAAAGAGCTTTGTTGGTCAAAGCGGCGCGCGTTCCAAAAGGCTTGTTTATAATCCAGCATTCCGCAAGATTGAAGCCTCTCGCTTCAAAAAACGGTTTGCAAACCGCGAGAGCGCCTCGGTTTCGGTGCCGCGCGCGCGGTCCTTCTCCCTCTCGTAATGAGTCGCGGTGTTGCGCGACACGGAGAGCCGCCGCTCTTTCCGCGAGAAACCCGCCGCGCGCGCGCATAATGAGAAAAAAGCGCGGAGAGCAAAGAGCACAAGAATAGGCTTAATTCGCCGCTTGGTTAGAGAGCTGCTGCTGCCGCTGCAGCTGCAATCGCTCTCTCGGTTTGCGAACTGGTTAAGAATGCGCAGCGGGCAGTGTGCACAGGTGCGTTTTACAGCTTCCCCTCTCCCCGACGAGACTTTTCGTTCTCTCTCGCGCGCGCGAGGAAATGGAAAAGCCGCGCGCTCGCGGGTTGAGCAAAGGAGCGATGAGTGCACGGGGCCCTCTCGCTCGCTCGCAATTATTGAGCGAGCACACCGCAGTGGCTTGAGAGAGTGCAGCTAACCGTGTAAGGATGGAATGGCTCTCTTTCGCAAGGGCACTTTACGCTATGCACTCCTAGAAGAGCGTTTGCTTCGATATTCGCGAGAGAGAGAGAGAGAGAGAGAGCAGCAGCCTGGCGGAGATAAATCTCTGAAATAAAGTCGCGTTGCGCAAATCGGTCGGTATTAACCTTTTGCGCAAAGCCCCAAAGTGGCGCGCGCGCGGGCCAGTGTTCCTCGCCATATTTCCAACTCTCGCCGCGTGCTACGATCCCCAGCTGGGGTTCTTTTCAAGAAATCGGCAATTCACTCTTGCTCGCGATCGCGCCCCGTTCGCGCATTCCAGCAGCCGGACACAGCGGCGACGGCGACGGCGACGCGCGGTGCAGGCGAGAGCGCGCGCGCGCGCGTACGGTAAATAATCTTTTATATCGACTGAAAGTTGCTCGGCAGCTGCCAGTTTTCCAGCTATTTATCGGGCGCGGAGTGTGTGTGTGTGTGTACGTGTGTGTGACCTTCATAAGACTGCATATTTCTCGCGGGGAGATAATCGCGCTGACACACTAATTATTCAGAGGCAAAAAGCGAGAACGACGACGACGACGACGAAAAGTCGCCGCGCGGGAAAAGAAGGCCCGGCTTTAAACCGCCGCCGCGGCTAATAATCGAGGACGTTGGCGCACGGCCACTCGGAAATCGGACTAGTCGCCAGCGGAACTTTCTCGTCGGCCTACCGGAGAACCTTGAGAAAGGAGCTACCGCGCGGCGGCCCGACTTTTCCTCGATCGATCCCATTAAAGTCGAGAGAGCCGAATGTCCCGAAAGAGGCCTTATCTACCTCCTAAACTTTGATTCGCAAATTTTGCCGCCTTTTTTTCTGGTTAATCTACTCGCTCGCTCTTTGGAATCGGCCGCCGGCGCTGCACGCGGCGGTATTCGAGTCTCGGGCGCGTTCATTCAAGCGATATTCTTTTATTTATTGCATTGAAAAAGTGTATGGAAAAACCAGCCGGAATCGCCGATAGAAATTAATAACGTACAAGTTTAATTAATCACTTGAGATAAAGTTTTTCATCTCTCCGCGTGTCGGAGTGACTCTTATATATGTGCAAGTGAAAGTGGACGGTAATTTTTGGTGTCTAATATCCATCCGTCTGGTTACTTTCGAAACGTCTTTTAGCTTGGGAATGCTTTTTGTTTTTTTTTTTTTTTACGAGTCTCCTCTAAATCAAAATGATAGAAAATGAAATTACCATAGATTTTTTGCATTGTCATAATTAATCGCCCGTGCCCGATCATTAAAGACGCTTTTTGCATAAGCCGCGGAATCGACGACTATTACGTTTTTCCTTTTTCCCATCGTTTTACGAGAATATTGAACTCGAAGGCTAATTTTGATTATGTCTCCTCGGCGCCGCCGGTTAAAAGAGCTTTATTTTTACATGCATTCGGCTTTTAAAGAGAGAAAGAAAACGAGCGACAAAATGTGGCTCTTGGTACCTTCGGCATTTCGCGGCCGTTTTACACGAGAGCGAGGGAGTGGCTATATCTGAAATTCCCTTCGATAAAACGCTTCGCTTCGAGGGCCCGATTTCTTTTAATTTGCATCGAATTTACTGCCTTTACCGCCTAAAAAAGCAACGGTCGTAAATAAACCGCAATCGTGCCAAATTCAAGGAACCAATTTAGCTGTTTCTTTTTTTTTTATTTAGCGCTACTTTTATACTTTGACCTGTCATCTAATAAGCCAATTAAATTCAACGAAGCGTTAAATTAAATGAAGCGTTACTTTAATGAAAAAAAGAAAAAAGAGGCAGCAAGAAGGAAGACGTTATTGTTATTCGCTTAAGCCATAATAGTTTGCAATCGCCGTTTCGAGAAGGCCGTATACCTCAGTATGTAGAGAGATTCTAAAAAAAGAACCAAAAGGAGACGATCCCCTCTCATCTCGCGCTGGCAAGGGACTTTCCTCGCATTATCGTCGCGACGGTCGAACGTGTTTTTTCGGCGGTATCTGGAATTTCGTGAGGTCGCGGGCAAAACCGGCCGACGTTTCCTTGAGGTCAAGGAGCTCCCTCAAGGACTCTATGCAGTTTCAAATCGTTGCCAACGAGAAAAACGCATTTTTTTTTACACCGTTTGGCTTCCTGCGTGAACTGTTATTATATACCAGTGGAGCATTAACCGAGTTGGCGATAAAAAAAAAAAAGTAAAAGTAAAAGTTTAGCTCAATTTTGTAAATAATGGAAGGAAATGTCTAATAACTGAATCGTTGCAACCATTTGTTTCTTCGATTTTTCAATAATGTATTTGAGCGCGCGGAAATTGTATACAGATTACATTTTCTTTCCCGGGCAAAAAGAATAAAACAAGTGGAAAGTTGCACGATTAAATTTATTCTCTGCTTTTGCGCAAACCGCGATTTCGGCTCGCATATACGGTAATTTCCTACTCTTTTTTTTATTAGAACAATAAAAATTTAAGTAAATTGTAAAAAAGTTAATTGGACATGAATGGATAACTGAAATATCAACGGAAACTATATAAGAGCTTCGAGGAAAAAGATTAATTTTGTAATACGAAAGGCAGCGTTATAATGGATTAGCATAAAGCCAAAAGTTATGCATTATTTTCATGCCTCTCTCCTTTGAGATTCGACTCTTTGTTTCTTTGTTCTGGCGGGCTAAATTAGAATACCGTATTCTCTTTACATTCCGATATTCTGGAAAGTTAAAAGCCAGCCTTGAAATCCGAAATTCCTCCGTTTTGCAATAATTGCGCGGGATAAATAATGAACGGACAATTGGAGGATCGGGTTGCCGCATAAAAAAAAAATTCGTTGCAATATCGCATCGGCGCAGAAACCGAGAGTGGAAGATGATTTTTGTGCGGTCAAGTTTGCGGCTTCTTACTCGCTTGCGAGCTACATAAGCTATATAAGATGCGTTTATTGAGTCATCGTCGATATTAAGTCGAGGATAAACTGGTGACTTTGAGGCGAAAGTTATATACCTTCGTAAAGAGCCGGTCGCAGTTTCGTCGGGTGAAAACCGGCGAAGTTTGCCTAGGATCGGGAAGTGCCTGCGTGCAGCGGCAGCATGGGGAAAAAAAAAGCGGTCCCTCGTCGCGGAGATAATTGACCGCACGTCCAACGTTAATGTGTAATCTCGGCGGAATGCGGAATCGGTCGCCGAACGCGCAAGACGCCAATCGCCAGACGGATTAATGAACCGAGAGAGCGCGAGAGGAAAAAATTCAAAAGAAAGGGAAAGATCGATGGAAAGTCGCGCTCTCTCGACGTTTCCAAACTTAGCGACACCGCCGCGCGATCCGATCGGTTCTCGCTTTCGAGTCTCGTCGCGTCGAATTTTTCTATCCGGCTTCTAAAGCTGCCTTTCGGCGAGCGGTCTTTAAATTTTGAAGCGTAATATTTAAAAAGCCAAAATCAAGATGATACTGCGCGCGAGAGAATGTGGTTAAGCCGTTAATCAAGCGGGGTAAGAAACCTTATACGTTTAGTCTACATAAAAGCGTAAATCATCCGTAATGAAGACGCAACTTAATTTCCGTTACATAAACATGAGGAGCATATATATGGACTTTCTCTTTTTTCAACAAAGCTATAAGACAATGAGTAATTAACTGGGTACGGCGACGTTAAAACATTGATAATAAAAATGATTTAACAAATAAGCTGACAAAAAGGCCTATAATAGGTGTGGAAAAAGTGGGAAAGGAAGGAGTACAAAGAAGGAGCGAATGGAGGACAATGGGCTGGGCGTTGTTAAACTGTGTAGCTTTTGAAAATGGGCTCTCTCTCTCGCGCGCGAGAGAGGCGAAAAAGCGTTATGTGAGCAAAGAGTCGACGGTCGTCGCTTCTCTCTTTCTTTTCTCGGAAGCGAGAGACGGAAGAGAGGCCAAGGTGTGCGAGAACAGCTCGTAGCTATGAACATAACTGTAAGCAGGCGATTCCACTTGTTCCATTGAGGCGAGAAGCGCGCCCGAGCACGCACCTCGAGCTTGTATATATACGTCCGCGCGGACGCGTCGGTCGTGATCCGCTGATTTTCTAATTGATTTTCGAAAAACAGCAGTCGTTGCTAAAATTGATAATCCTGTTTGTCCTCTTCTCTCTCTCTCTCTCTCGGCCGGCGGGAGAATCGGGACGCGCGGCAGCTATATAGGAAAGAAGCGAGGGGGGAAAAAAGAAGTAGCGGCATGAGCTCTCTGCTCGACTCGGCGGCGATAACGGGCTCCTTCAAGGAAGGCCGAGCGAGTCCTCCGTCTGCCGCCTGGAGGTCGTCGTTCGACCGACTGAACTCTTCGCGTCCGTCATTGGATCGAAGCGCGACGACAAAGACGACGACGACGACGACGACGAGTCATCGAGTCCTGTTTCCTGATCCTATTAACATCTTCGCCGCTGGAAGCTATTATTAGAGCCGCTATTAATCGTCCGATGAATTTTGCAACTGGCTTTTAATTTCCATCGGTGTATACACACCGGAGAGGAATATAGACGCGCGGCTCGTAAGATTTATAGGTCAGCGAGAAGCCGAGAGTAAACAAGTGAGCCGATTTAAGAGCCGAACAAAAGCCTCGTAAATTAACGTAGCGAGATTTCACACGAGGAATCGCCTCTGGCGGTCGAAAAAAAAAAAAACAGACCCCGAGGTGCGAGCCGCTAAAAATGCGATTTCCCTCGATTATAATAAGCTGATCCTTCAAACTTAAAAGCATCGCAATGATACTTTTCCCATGCACAAGGTGCATATGCGCACACGAGAAAGACCACGATCTCTCTCGGTGCATATATACAAGATATTTTTTCTCTCGCTCTCGCGCCCGTTTTCTCAGAACGCTAATACTTCTCTCGTCCCTGGGCGTGTCGGGAAAAAAGAGATGCGAGCCGAGCAAAGTCTCTCTCGGTATGCGGATCGTTATAGGGTGCAGTCTCTCGGCCGCCTTCCTTTCTTTTCGTCTCGCGCTCGCAATTAAAAAGCCTTACGCCATCCGTCTTATTAAGTTTCGGGCTCCCCGATTATTACATTAACGCGATGCGCGCGCATGACTCATCATCATCATCATCATCGTCTCAGGCGCCGATGCACCTTCTTCCCCACAATGCCGGCTGACGTAACGTTAGAAAGTCGAGAGCCAAAAGAGCCCTTCCGAGGCTGCGAGAGACCGA
>JAWWML010024128.1:0-15481 GCA_035047165.1 Ormyrus rosae
TTATTAATTTTTTTTAACAAACAATTGCAGATGAGATCTCAATGAGATCATGGCTGAAAATCGTTACAAGATCTATAGTAGATCTATATGAGATTTACATGAGGTTCATATAAGATCTATGTGGGATCTGAGATGAGATCTCGTATGAGATCTCATATAATATTTTCACGCGGGATGGATTCATGAATCAGCATAGACATGTTGGTTTCCAATTAAATATTATATTGATATTCATAATTTATTTATAAAAAGAAAAATTTGAATAACAAACTCAACCTCAGCAAATATTTTATTGATTTTTTATAAATAAGTAATTAAAACGTCAAACTGGAGATTGGCGCGCGTAGGCGCGTAGGGGGCAGTGTGTAAATAAAAACATTACATCGACTTCGCCAAATTCACCAAAGAAGTATGGATTCCCTTTCTCTTATAAAAAGCTATTTATGTGCAAAATGTCAGTCATAAATGCAAAACGAAAAAGATGAGAATGTTTCGAAAGATTCGGTACGGCTCGCGAGGACTCCTGAGGTCGGATGACCTGCGACACACGAGAGCTCGCAGTGCACGGAAATTCATAGCTGAACTTTTACAAGATGTGCTCGAAGAAAGCTTTTATTTTAGGGAGATTTAAACAATTTTTCCCAACTCAGGCATGAAATGGCCCTCGTCTCTGTCTCGGGCGCCTTCGACGTCCTCGACTCCGACTCGTGCAGGACACCTCACCCTCACTATAAATAGCTTACTTTCTCACCTTGTTGCCCAATGTATTATTTTAGTCATGAATAACTAATACAACAGTTAGAAATTTTCTGTTTTCTGAGAAGTTGTTGGCACTTAACAATTCAGAATGCATTTTAATTTATTTATTTAATTGTATGATAATACTATTATACTAAATTTTAAATTAAAAAAATTTCTAATTTTATTTATTATCAAATTTTTTATTTTACGATGAAAATCTACACTGCTAAAGTCGTTAAATATTTTGATAATTAAAAATAAATTCATTAACTTTTTTAATATTAACATGTATTTGATAAGTGTTTGTTTAAATTAAATATACTAGCTCGTTGAATTATGCAAATTACCTTATAAACGTTTTATTATTAGACCAAGCTTTAGTTTTACAGGCATTTCGAAATTAAATCAAATGTATATAGTTAATAGTAGATTAAATTTGATAGATTCATGTTACGTAACATTATAAGTCTAATTTTGTAATAGTATTGTATATTTTTTTTATAAAATCATTTTAATTTTTTAATTCTTTTCTTACAATTAGATCAAAGTTCAAAAATACGAACATTCTATCAATTCATTCGATCAAGATATGCAATACAATGTCTCTAATTATCGTCTTTTATCATCCCAACAACTAAACTCGTGGCGGATTCAGCTGTTGACTGAAAGTGCGCATGCTTATAGTGTATGATACAACCAGGGTGTACAGGGCAATTAACTGGAAAAGTGTTTTAACATTAAATGTTTCAATGTTATATACAACAATTTAGTGAAAAATTTTTTTTACATACTGCACATTAATCATTAATTTTCACAAACCGATTTCAGTTCTTATTCTTCATTATAATTACTTTTGTTTAGTTTCATTTGTACTCTTCTGGTTTTCTCTGGCCTTTGCTTTCCGTCATAAGTCTTTCATTTGCCAAATTTACCTACTCTTCCCAGGTTTCATTAGTCTACGATATTCAGGCATCTACTGCACTATCGACCAAACCAAAATTTGAATTTTTAAGATTTCTTTTCTTTAAAGCCTTGTTGCTTAAATATTTTCCATTTCTTACTTTAATTGAAGCTGATTTCTATTTGTCATTCAAGAATTCAAATTAATCTTTTATTCCTTTACGGTACTTTTTTTAATTTCCCCATTAATTTTCTGTTTTTAGCACGTTTCTTTAATGTACTGTATTAAGAATTTCTGTTTTCTGAATTAATCTTGGTATAAACAATAAAGTCAAAATGACATCATAATCAACGACACGAGCCATAAAGGCTGAAGGCATAAAGGATAATAAATACTGAACATGATTTTGGGCTTTTTCTTCTTCTTCGACATGTAATCGTCTCAAATCTACCGCTTTCATTAGTGCTCTTGTTGCACCGAGTCTTGTTGTTTCAATTGTTTAACTTCATAGTTCGACACTGTTCGAGTCGTGGTTGACCTCCACTCATCTGAAATAAATTATAGATTCAAATATTTGTTTTAATTATCGCTGACAATCTTAATTTTTTATAAAATTATAGTTTTCTCTGCCAATTCGTTGCGCAAAATTTCTAAATCTAAAGTCTGCTCTTCCAATTTTTCCTTCAGCTGCTCCAATTCAGTTTGCAAAGTCTCAGCCTTTTCTTCTGCCATTTCTTTTTCTTTCCCTCCGTTTTCAACCCTCAGAATACATTTTTCTCAAAAACTGACCTTACCATCAAATACAGCACCCTAAAAAACCCCCGATAAGAAAATAATTTCAGACCAAAAAATCGCATTTTTATATCGAAAGTCCAAAAATGTCCGAATAGACGATAATGGGTTAAAACAAAATTAAAAACTGAGCATTGCAAAAACATTAATCATAAATTCTCATCATCCATAAATTTAGCTTGGGAACTGCTGCTGAGCAGAGATGGAAATTATGGCACTGATGATCACTTCCATCTCGAGACTAAAAGGAGACATCAGTGCCATTATTAACCAAGAAACCAAAGACTGGGAGAAGTATGAAGAGGAATTTGAGGTTACTGAGACTCTAGTAACAATTCCCATCGGTATTGCATATTAGTCATAATAGTAACTTTCCTAAATTGTTTTCAAATATTATATTATAATATATACTCAGTGCTTTAACAGATAATGATTTTGAAAAGGAAATTCTATTGAATCCAGAGGAAAAAAGGAGAATAGCTCAAAGAGAGCGTTATACTCAAGAAATTATAAATGATTCAGGTTAGTGAAATTAATAACTAGTAAAATTATATTTATTATTAATACTAAAATATTCTATGCATTATTTTCTCTTCCGGCGTCTTCACGACAACAAACAAACAGTATGTATGTCGGAGAATCCATTCTGTCAGCGTTCTCAATTTCCGCTACCGTGACATATTAGGGCACATTATATTACAATTACTATCACTTTCCATATCTATAATTAGAATTACAATTCGTGCTTGATTAATCTCGAAATCGATTTGGAATTCAAGCTGGATCGAACAGGAAATCCAGCTAGAATTCGGGTCTTATAAACTTTTTATCAAAACTTTACAAAATCGTTTCACGCAATCATAATGTTCTGTAATCCCCTTTAATTGCTGCACCGATTCGTCGCAAATTGGACAGGGTGGTTCGGCGATTGTATTCACTAGTTTGACTTTATAAAGTCTTATTAGCCTGAAATTTTTACCTTCTCCTCGAACCGCATGACATTCGTGACAACACCAATTTATGTTGTTCTCGTGTAAATAAAAGGAGATCTGGGAGTGTAGTGTGAACGTAGCCTAGTTGCTATATTCCTCGATTTGGCCTTACTTTGCTAGTTTTAAACAATTAAAACCTACTTCGCCGTCTGCGGTCGGAAATCGGAGAAGTTTTCTCCCAGATTTTGGGATCTGCCAGGAAAGGTTTTGGGCGTCCGAAGAGAATACGATAAGAAACGTTTTTTTGAAAAGGGTTGGAGACACCTCAGTATAGTTATATTACCTGATTATTTTTATCATCTTTTAATATACATATATTCTTTTTTTTTAATAAAATTTCCTACTTTAGTTTTTATATTTAAATTGTCGAAAACTCTATCAACAATGGCCACGATATCTGCATGTTAAACAAATTTTTTTAATAAAATTCTATATTTAAATTCAATTAAAATTTAAAAATAACTTGAAAGTAGTTTATTTACTAATTATTTCATTTTCAATAATTTTAGGAATATATTTTATTTCTGTAAATTTTCTTTCCATTTTAAAATCAATATTTATTTTTCCATGGAATTTTTTAATAATTGTGTCTTTAGTTAATACAATTTGGTATGGATTTTTCAAAGTATTATATTTTTCATTGCTAAATTCAATTGTAAATTTTTTGAAATAATAAATTTCATTAATCTGTAATTAATTATTATTACAATCATTTATATATTTTGATATTCTTTATTTTAAATAATAAAAAAAATAAAAAAACATATGCTATTAAAAATAATATAATAACTTACTTTAATAATATTATAAAATCTATTGCAATCTCTGTTATATGCCAGACATTTAATAATTCCCGTATTATCCATTAAATTCATAAAAAATAAACAACCATTTTGAAATTGTTTTTTAGAAGATTTAAAAAGAACCTTCACTAAGATAACTTTACTGAAATGTAAATATATTATTTTAAATAAAATAATATTTAAAATATAATTTAATTTTTTTTAATAAATTTAAAAAAATTATTACCCTTTTGATTTTTTTCTGATTGTTTTTATTACCCTTTCTATTTGATTAAATTTAGATATATAATTCTTTCTTGTAATAAAATCTGTAAATTTTACAAAGAATAAAATATGTAAAAATTTTTAAAATAAATTTTTAAAAAATAAATTATATTACATTTTTTCCATCTAAATAATAATCTGCATAATTTTCCATTTTTCATTCACAAATTAAACAAAATTTTTTGAATTTTCAATAATATTAACATTATGACGCACGATTCTGCGTGCGGCAGAATTGCATAAGAATTGAGCAAGCACCCTGCAGCAGAATTGCAGCAGACTTATGTTGACCCGATTACATTACAGTCCGACCCATTGACAACCGCGTGCGGCAGAATTGTGGAAAATTTTTCTGGTGCCTGTTTTACAAAATTTATAAGAATAGACAAAAAATATTTTCTTACGAAATATTTCATAATGAAATTAAATTAAATATAATCTGAAAAAGCGTATTTATTATATCATTACTAATATAATAATACATTAATTATATTTTTAACATTAAATTAAATATAATAATAATACATTAATAATATTTATCACATTAAATTAATGTAGTCTTCTATTGTTGTTATTATTATTTGGTTGATAATTTTGCTCCTCTTTTCTGATTTGCATCATTTCTCTTGTGTAATCATTCTTGTTGATTACTGCACTGACGAAAAATTGGGATATGACATTTGCCATGTCCTGAAGATTTCGCCTGTAAGGATTTATTCTTCTGGTTTGGCCTCCTCTTACCCCTCATCTTCCTAAAAATAATTCATTAATTAATCAGTAATATTTTAAAGTAACGTTTGAAAAATTAATTTAGATTTTAAAATTACAAATCTATTGTAATGACAAAATAACTGACTTTATTTTACGAATTTCACAAGTCCGCTAAAGATACAATGCAGCTTGAATTTCTTAAAGAAGAAGTATGTAAGGTAGCTATAATATATGATTCGAGTGCAAGAAAATATACTGTATTAGTTATTGAAAAACCTGAGAGTTCTTATGTACTATATATCATACTTTACACTTTGTCGATGATTTGAAAGCCTCAAGTGTTTAATAAAAGAAACTTGTGTACAAAAAGTTAGTAACTGAAATCGACTTTTCGGAGACAGACGTTTGTAGAAATAACTGTAATTAACAAAACCTAATGATTTAGCACAAACGGTCAGCTCAATTACATCAAATTTACCCATCTGTTTTATATTTATGTCATCTAATGTTTTTTAAAACTTTTTAATTTTCTACCTTTGGGTTTATTTTACAATTCGCACGTTTGTCTACTTTAACAAAACAACAAATTTGAACGCTATTGCAACAATAGTTTTTTTTTGCTATTTTTCTCGCAATTATTTTTCACTACCTCATTCTTTTTCGTTTCTCAAATGTTACATTCGGGATTTTTCACTTCGTCGCTTTATTTTATTCAAACTATATTTATGTTTTCTTTCATATTTTTTATTGATTTTAATTTTTGTAACATTTATTAAAAAACGAAGGCCACTGAATCCGGAATCTATTGCAAACTATCATATTCTCTTTATTATTTTGTTATTCATTCGGTTATAAGCAGTAAAAATTTTCTTCCCCTCTTTCTTTTTCATTTTCGTACCTTTCTGTAGAATTTCAAGAGTCATTAAAAAACTACATCAAATACAAATACCAAGTTGTGTTACCAGGGCAAATGTACATAAACGCATAAAAATGTACAAAATGTTCGAAATGAAAGTGAAACGTACATTTTCATGTTTTTAAATTTTTTCATACATTTGCATACGTGTCTATATGTTTTTCTACATTTTTTATTTCCTTTGGGGTAGATAATAAAAAGTAAATTTCTCAACATTGGGAGTCACTTGTTAGGTTGTGCCCCCCCCCCCTTAAGTCCAAAAATTTATATTTCGAAGAATTTAAATTTTTTTTTTAATTTTAGAAACTTTATACATGGGATCTCACATGAGATATCATATCAGATGTCACGTTAGTTCTCATGTGAGAAATGATGGGAGTAGTTGCGTGACATTTTACTTGTCACCTCACATGATATCTCACGTGAGATCTCATGTATAAAGTTTCTAAAATTAAAATAAAATCTAAAACTCTTCGAAACATAGATTTTTGGACTTATCAGCGGGGGGGGGGGGGTGGTGGTACAAACTCTATTAAGCGACTCCTAATGTTGAGAACTTAACTTTTTATTATCTAAGAGATTTTAACAGCTCAAGAACCGCAATATCACGTGAGATCTCACGTGAGATATCATGTGAGGTCATATGAAATGTCATGCGAGATATCATATGAGATCTCACGTGAGATCTCACATGATATTTTTCAGCTGGGAAACCTTCGATAGAATCAAATAAAGATATCTTTTTTTGTCGATCGAGTTTTTGTTGTAGTATAAGAATGGCGTACGAAGCGTGTGTAAATTTTGGAGAATTGCTGGTGTTGAAGTTGTATTTGCAATTGTAGAATTTGGCATTTTTGCTGCTGCAGTTTTCAACACTGCTCCATCAGCCAAGGTAAAAAGTTATTTTCACTTATTTCATGACACTCACTGGTACAATTGAGTTCTCGCATGAAAAATTTTCATTAGATCCGTCAGATAGAATATTGAAAAATAATAGACACGTATTGTTTTATTTTTTTTTATTTGGACTCTTACTAACAAAAATAAAACAGTTTAAAAATTACTATAAATATATATTCATATCTGACATCACATATGACGTGATTATTATATTGTGTTCAATCGTAACGTCACACGAATTTTCGAAGTGCGATATCTTTGCTAATAATCATTTAATTGAAAAAAGAAAAAAATATCGTGTCGATTACTTTTCAATATTCTATCAGGCGAATATAATAAAATAAAAAAAAATGTTTCGTGCAAGGACCCACTGAAAATATTCACGCGCAAGATGCCATTATTATTCGAAGCTAGCTAGATTACAAAGCAAGAAGTACATTTGTTATCCAAATCTTTTATTAAACTTTTTATCCGAATTTTATCTGAAAAATGCACTGATAAATAATTAATGGAGTTAACAATAAGGAATAATGATCCATATTCTATTTTGTAAACACCTGGAAATTTCATTCTTTAATAGTTATTAATGATTAAAATTTTTGTTGATTAAATTTTTTTTTATTATTTTTTATCACGATCATGAATAAATTTCGAGCTATTTATAAAATGAAATGCGGATAAATTCGCATTTATTATGGGGTTTAAAAAAACACCAAAACCCAATTGAGGAAACTTGAAATTCGTAACCAAGGCCAACGCTCGGCAAAGACCAAACTGGTCTCGCTGCCTCTCTCTTGTTTCTGTCTTAAGAAGGGTCGGCATAAGATATTTCGCGTACGGCTGCTGCACTCGCATCCATGCACTTTGCAGACGACTACCAAACAAACACAAGCCGTCCGACGAGTCGAGAGCATTGCTGAAAATATCTTTCATTACTGGATTTACTAGTAAGTAATAACAATAACATTATTATATTAGTACACTTTGATTTTATTTAAATATTTTCCTACCATGTCGTGTTCTAACAATATTATTATTTATCATTACTTTAGGAAATCGCGATGTACTATTTTTTAAATTTATGTCAAATATAACATAATACTTTATAAATTACAATTTCAATAGTTATAATATAAATTGCAATAGCTGTTTGTTTTTAAAATAAAAAAATCTATACTGATAATAAAATCACAGTAGTGATAAATTTAATTGTTCGCTGCTACAAGAAATCAATTTTGTATCGTAAATTAAAATAAAAACAACGGCCACCAAATTGAACTGTTTGTCATTTTCATTATAAAAATAAAGAAAAGCTTCGCTTTTTAAAGTTATTTTTCGTCACTTAAGAAAATCAATAAAAATAACCGGAAAACTTGTTCTGAATGGAGAAACCGGTTACAGATTTTATTTCGTAAATTAAGGTCCGCAACATATTCAATGCTATGCACAATTTAATTTATACAATATCGGTTTAAAAATATGTGAATATGTGTGCTATAAAAATTGAGCATTTTTTCATTCAAAACACGAGTACTTCTCTTATCAAGCTTTTAAAAATTTAAAAACATTAATTATGACATGTGTCATCGATGATTACGTTTAAACATTTTTTTAAATAAATGAATAAATTTTTTAAAGTTATTTTAAGACTCTCATTATTAATATTTGATAAATACTTTCCTGGTCATCATTCATTATACTGAGCCAGATAAACTGTTTAATAAAACAAAACGTCATTAAAAAAAGTCTGACATTCACAAAAAATTAAATTAATTCTTTTCTAAGATAATATTAGATGCTTTCTAAACCTGCGTGTACACGCTTCGTAAAAAATGAATAAAAAATATTATAAAAATTATTTTTGTAATTAGAAGTGAATATATTTCTTTTAAAGGAAGATAAGAAAGAAGATGATACTACTTTATTTATTTTTGTTGATCTTATTCGGATTCTTGGCCTATATCCACGTTTCTACTCGATACAGCAAAAGAGCGAAGCTATTGAGTAAAATACCTGGGCCAAAACCTTTGCCCTTAATAGGAAACGCGTTTTTATTTAAAGACAGATCTCAAAGTAAGTATTTTTTTAATAATTCCATTTTTATTAATATTTGCTTTTTCTTAATGTAAGAAAATTTATTGTATTGAATTTTTTGAACTTATATTTGATTCACTGTACGTAAAATTTACTTTACGCATTTCTTAAATTTTAGAAAATTCTATTTCACATCCCGCAGAATGAAAAATAATTTTTCCAATAAGGGCTTAATACTTAGGTCTTGATAGACCCTCGTGTGATTCTGAATCGTTGGAACGACTTGAATGTAAAATTTTACGCCGTTGTTATAAAGACTACTACTATTATGATACGTTTTTTTATGATTTTTAGGAGGTATGTGGCTAACAGTTCGAAAATTTTCTGACTTATATTACCCAATAGCTAAAGGTTGGATGGGCAATCTTCCTTTTTTAAGTATTCGTCATCCGGATGATCTAGAGGTAGAAAGCAGCTTTATACATATCATGTTTTAATCGCAACAAAAATATTATTCTTTAAAAAAAAATCTTTAAATTTTTATCCTGAAATAGGTGATTCTATCAAGCCAAAAAGCCACTCATAAAGATTTTCCGTACAGATTTTTGCGTTCGTGGTTGAATGATGGCCTTCTTACAAATAATGGTACATTAAAATTGGATTAACACCTAGGATTTACATTTTATGTTTAAATTAATAAAAATTAATACATATCATAATATTTATTCTATTGAAGGAGACGCTTACCGAAATCGCAGAAGAATGTTAACACCTGCTTTTCATTTTAACATGTTGAGAAGATATGTAGATATTATAAATGAACAAGCAGATAAATTTATGTGTGAATTAAAAGCTAAACCAAAAGAATTTTCCATCGACGTTTTGCCGCTTTATGCAGATATCAGTTTGAATATTATAATTGGTAAGCCCAATATTCATATTCTTTCCAGAACTGAAAATAATATACTAAAAAAATAAATAAATTAAAATGAAAAACCTGTAAAAATATAAAAAAATTACAATAACTAATCACTAATACTTAAAATATTGACATCGTATTTTATCATAGAATCAGCTATGGGTATAGATTTTAATAAAGAGAATAAAAAATACATAAAGCAATATAAGGAAGCTATTGAAGAAATGGGAAATATTTTAATATACAGGTAACTATATACTAACTAAATAAAAATTAAATAATTCTATGTATCGCAGTAACGCATTTAAAAATTATTAATTTTATTCCTAAAAATAGGATGACTAGGCCATATTTGACAGACTGGATGATTAAATATTTTACTGCAATAGGTCGTAAAGAAAAACATACTCTAAACATACTTCATGGGTTTACTGACAAGGTTTGAATACTACATTTCCATATCAGTGCGAAAGAGATGATTTTCTCCCGAAGGTTTGTCGCAGGTCAACAACTGCACGAATCGAGAATCATCTTTCGCACGTGTATCGAACAATTTGTCAACATGAGAAGCGAAAATGCTGTTTATTCCACACCCAACGGAAAAACCCACTTTTTGTTCCTGATAAGCGGGGCAAAAGTAGCATATTTTTCCCGAAAACTAGTTTAGCGGGGCAAAAGTAATAAACGCACCCTCGCGAAAAATATTTTCGTTCAGGTAGTACACTCACCCGCGACAAAAATCTTCTACTTTTGCCCCTTGTTGCATAATGTACTATTTTGCGTGCGCGAAACGGGCACTTTACGTGCGGAGTGTTCAAAACTATTTTTTTGACACACGATGCATAAAACACGACTTTTTCCGTCACTTCTGAGTGTGTAAAGCATTAGTTTCATCCACAGTTTTAGTTAAACAATATTTTACGTACTCGGAAGGGCCCACAGTGGCGTTTTTTTTTGTGTCACCTTCGCTGAGCTCGAGCAACAACCTAACTAGTGTATGATTGGCATGACCCAGCCTTATTTCGCGCGGCCGACGTATTCACATTCGGGCGAGAATCATCTTTTTCCCACTAATATCGAAATGTACTACTGATAAATAAATAGTTAAAATAAATTTTAACTGTAATATTATATATTTTATAACGCATTTTTTTTATAAGATTATAAAAGAACGAAGAGAGTATCATGAAAAAAGTGGAAACAAATTATTGGGATACAAAGAATTTACAGAGAAGTTAGATGATCAACTACAACATGAGAGCATATACACGATTGGTACGAAAAAAAAATGTTTTTAACAAACAAACAAAAAATAATAAATCTAAAATATTTATCTTCTAATTTTAGGGTATAAAAAGAAATTACCTATGCTTGATGTTCTACTATCTGCTGAAAAAGATGGCCTAATCGATGATCAAGGGATAAGAGAAGAAGTAGATACATTTTTACTTGGTGTAAGTATTTAAAAAATATATCTTTTTAACATAAAAATAATTTTTATTTATGACTTTATAGGGTACCGATACAACTCGAATGGTTATGGCTTACTTTACAATGTTACTTGCTGAAAATAAAGATGCACAAGTGAGTTTTTACTTATTATACAACAAATATAATACAGTATTTTTAATAATGAATATTATAACAGAAGTACTAAATTTATTTATTGAATAAATAATAACATTATAAATGATTTTAATACATAGCAATGAAAAAGAAAAACCAAAAGTTAATATCTTAAGAAATGTTGTCAATAAAAAAATTAATAGAAATTTAGCTCAATAGATTTTTTTTATTAACATATCACTGCAAAATTTTATCGTTTAAAAATAAAATAATATCGGCATTTATTATTTTTAAATTTAAAATAAATATTTTTATACGTATTTAGGATTATTTCAAATTCTTAGTTTATGTTTTTACTAACAGGATAAAGCTAGGATTGAAGTTTGCAAAGTCTTAGATGAAAGCGGAGGTAAAACAGGAATAGCCGAACTTCAAAAAATGCCTTATTTAGAACAATGTATTAAAGAATCTATGAGACTCTACCCGATAGCCTCAACACTTTTTCGCTACACGACAGACGAAGTGCAATTAAGTAATTATTTTAAATTAATTACAAGATTTTAAACAAGACCGATTAAAATCTTATGAATTTTTGTAGAAAATTATCTCATCCCAGCCGGTGTCGTGGTCATCTGTCATATCATAGATGCTCACAGAGATCCAAATTTTTGGTCTGAGCCAATGAAATTTAATCCTGATAGATTTCTTCCTGAGAACTGTCGTTATCGCCATCCATTTTCTTACATACCTTTCAGCGCAGGGCCTCGCAATTGCATTGGTAATTAAAATAATTTTCAAGCGACGTTAGCTTTATCTATAATATTATAATTTATTAAATTTGCTGCTTTTAATGCTAAAATATAATGGACTCGTTTATTAAAACGAGTTCTAATACAAATTTATTTTGTATTTTTTTAGGTCAGAAATTCGGTATGATGGAGATGAAAGCTGTGTGTTCTCGTTTACTATATAATTTTTACCTGGAACCTATTGATCATACCTGCGATATGAAATTGATAGGTGACTTTGTTCTGCGTCCATTAGATCCATTCCACACAAAGTTCATTAGAATAGAGAGAGAATAATTTGAAAGAACAAAGTTTAATCTTAAAAACAAATTGCAATACTTAACACTCAAGAAAATTGTAACAATGTAAGAAAATTTATAGACTCTGTTAATTTAAAAAGTTAAATATAAGTATATCATGTAACTATAAACATAACATTTTTAGTTTTTTTAAAATTATTGTTTATAAAAAAACTTGTAACACTATCACTATTCAAGAATAATAAGAATTATAGCATTTTTCAGACTTGAAATTTACTTTTCAGTTAAGTCATTTAATTACTATAAGTATAAATTTAATTACAAAGAATCCTTCTATATAGCAATGACTATCTCACCAATACTGCTGCGATATCGGCAATATCATATCAATATTTCGAATATTTCTGTAATATAATCATTGCCATTACGAAATTATAAATAAAAATTGTTGCGAATTATTACATTATAGCATCTTATAATATTTTAAAGACAAATTGTACCGTAAGCAATTATTTTGGCGACAGTAGATCAATAAAATAAAATCAATGTTATATATCAACAGTTTCATAATTATATTAAATATAATTAATTTTTAAGATATATTGAAAAGTCACAGGTCATATTGTTTGGCCATGCTTATTTACAACGTTCTATCATACACGTTCATCAGGGTATAATACCTTGATAGTCTACTAATCAAGTGCAAATTTTCGTCGCCTACGTGAGGGGCAATAAGAAATAGTTATTGAATCACGTAGTCTGATTCGAAATTGGATTAAAATCTTTTTCGATCCAGGCAGCACGACCGTAAAACTCGATCCCATCCAGCATCAGGGATTCAGCGCCTCTCCACGGTTTTAAATGTTTGATCCGGACTTACTTCTCAGAGATTGATTATAAAATGTAAATATCTCTAACACATTACGCAATTGTAAAGATAAGAGATAATATCGCGGGCAGTCCTCTCTGCTGCGCCAATTTTTTATGTATTATATACAATAGACTGCAATATACAACTAATTAGATTTTTAAAACGACTGGCTAAAATAAAAAACAAACAATTTTTATGTGAAGCTGAGAAAGTATCAAAATGTAAGAGCCTTTAATGAAGCAGTTAAACGCGAGAATCATACGTCAAGCGCAGAAAAAGCAGTTTTTAGATATTTTGTTGTGGAGAACAAAGAATAGAAGAAAAATTTTATTTAGCGATTTTGAGTGGATATACATATATCCTGGTAGATACGTTGAGCACTTTATAGCCAATTCTTAGCTTGTTTTGTAGTTGAAAACGACAAATTGCTATTATTTTTTGTCAATATCATAAATTTTATATGATGTTTGCTCATGAATATTTCAGTGTAATGATATTTTATCTTTTAAAATAATTTTCCAATTGTTTTTATTAATTTGGAGATACATTTTAGCTAAAAAGCGCTCAATTTAAAATACACGATAAGAAGCCCACCTGTTTAATTTTCTATCTGGGTATTTAACTACACTCAGAAAAACAGTCCTCTTATACAGAAATTATTTTCCTTTGAATTCAATCCGCTCATTATGAATAGGTTTTTCCTTTCAGATCGAATAAAATCTTTTTGAATTGAAAAACCATAGCTTTCATAAACAGAGGAAAATCCTCTCGTGATCAATCCTCTTGCGTATTCTCTAATTCTGAATCAGTTAAAAACCACTGATTTTCCAATTATAGTTCGATCACCGATCGAACTATAACAGGAAAAACAGTTGAATATTACTGAAAAACAGTGATAATAACTGATTCAGATTTAGAAAGAGGATGTAAGCTAGTCACAAAAGGACTGCTTCCTCGCCATGCAATCCTTTCGTCGAGAATGTAATTTTCATTGGTTACAAGAAAAGCATATTTTCATAACTGTAAAAATATGCTCTATTCAGATAACTCAAAATAACAATATAGTTGGTCTAAAAAATGAAAAAAAGTCGACTTTTTTGACCGGTTTCGCCTCCGGCGGGGCTTACCGGAGTCTTTTTAAAAAGGTCTTTTTTCCTCAAGGGGAAGTCCTTTAGTAACTAATTAATTTCCTCTTGTCGTAAATCAATTTTCAAAACCAAAAATACATTTGCGTACAAAATGATTTCCTTTTGTGACCATGCAACTTGATTTAGAGACGATTTTTCGTGAGTCACAAGAGGAAATCCGCTAGGACAAGTATTGAGGAAAATTTCCTCTTCTGACAAGCGGATTCCTTTTGTAATAAAATCGTTTTTTCAGTGCAGGACTACTCCAAAGTATATAAACACTTTTTTTTTAATATAGGATAACTTCGTCTTTAAATAGTATAATATTTCATAAACGTGCTTTGACGGTTTTCAAAAATTCTAGTTGGGTTTGAAAGGTGAGGAAAAATAAGCACTGATTTTTTCACGCATTTTTTTTAAACTACAGTTTTAAAATAAAATCTTTCTTATTTTCACGAATTTATTTAAAAAATGTATGAAACTTTAAAATTTCAATGTGATTAAAAACTAGAGAAAATATACGAATTACATTATTCTTGGAATTCTCTTGTACCTGTTTTCTATTACGAATAGTTACAAATAAAAAACCGCTGCCAAGGCATTGGCTTTTATTTAGCTTCCTCCTAACTAATTTATTGTTCCATTATTATCCCGTTTGTGTTATTAATTTATTTTCATATGTCCATTTTAGAATTTATTGAACAGAATTTGTTGAACAATAACCTACTAGAGTGGGGGAAGTTTCTTATTGAAGATCAATAAACATTTTTTAATTTATGGAACAGATAACAAAATTTAAATATAAATTTTGAAAAAGAAAAATATAAATTTTGTTATTGAAATATTTAAAGTCCTAAAAAACAGAATAATACAAGAACAAAACAAGCTTGAATAGC
>JAWWML010024149.1:0-15471 GCA_035047165.1 Ormyrus rosae
GAGGACCGAGATGGAACGGGGTAGAACGGGCAGTCCCGTACCGCAGGTAAGTGATGCGCATTATCTGGAAACACCCTAATTGCCAATTCTACGATTTCATAATAAGTTCCACATAATGACTGTAGATGGCTAATCGCACGTGGAAGGTGGAAACTGGAAAGTGTAGGAAAATAAATGTCAATATTTTTCACGCTACCTAAGTAACAGGTAATATCAACAAATAACAATACCACAATAATTTTCATTGCTATTTTTTGCTTTTAACTCTTTATTACATAATAATTTTGATTCATTTTCTGAAAATATTGAAGCACTTACAAAAGTACAACTTTGTAGAGGTTAGTACAATGTAAATAAAAACAAATGCTTACATTTTCTAAAAATTATTATAATTATAATAATAATTAAAATTGTTAGACATGAAGTAATACTTTATAATTACAAGTTTTAAGATATAATTACAATGTTTTAGGTCTTAAAAGCAAATATAATGAGTGAAAAAGAAAGTGAACCACCAAAAGAGAATCCTACTAAAGTATGGACAGATCAAGAACGTTTAGAATTAGCAGCAAAGCTTGACAAACATCTAGAAGACTACATTGACAACCTAGATAAAAAGTCCTACACTGATGGATGGCCAGAAGATCGTTGGCAGGAGGAAATGGAAAAACATCCATTCTTCATGACTCAAATGCCAGAAGATTCTTCAGAAATATCCCCTCTCATAGAAGGTCTTCAACAACTTAAATATGGTGAGGAGTATAATACCCCTAATGAGCTTGCACAAAGCTATAAAGAAGATGGAAACTTCAATTACAAACATAAGAAATATCGTTTAGCTATTCTCAGTTTTACAAAAGGAATTGGAAGCAAATGTGAAGACAAAGAATTGTTAGCTACATTGTATAATAATAGAGCATTGGCCCAATTAAAATTACAAAATTATAGATCAAGTTTAAATGATTGTAAACAAGCACTAAAGTTAAAGCCAGACTATGTAAAAGCATTATACACTGCAGCAAAGTGCTGTTTTGCTGTGGCAGATAATGCTCAATGCATTAACTATTGCGATGCAGCTATCAATATAAATAATTCAAAGAATGAACAAGATAAGGAAATTATCTGCTTAAGAAATGATGCCATAAAATCAAAAAAGACACATGAAAGAAATTCTAGGCTAAAAGACATAACAACAAAGAAAAAAGCTGAAGCACAGAAAGAAACTTTAAAAATTATAAAAGAGAGATGCATCAATGTAAATGAGTCTGATATTTTTTGCGATCCAAATTTTAATGTTCATTTGGATGATGACTTACTTATTTGGCCTGTAGTCTTTTTTTACCCTGAAAGTAAGCAAACAGACTTTGTAGAAAAGTTTAATGAATGTACAACAATTGAAGAACAATTAGAAGAACTTTTTGAAGAGCCACCAGCTTGGGATAAAGATCGTCGGTATCAGATTGATAAACTGAATGTATATTTTGAAGGTTTTGATAGAAAGATGTACAAAGTTGATATCAAACAAACATTATGTCATGTTTTGCAACACGAAAAGCTAATAGTGCAAAACGGCACTCCGTGCTTCTCTGTTCTTGTAGCCAACAGCAAGGCAGAAGAGGTTTTTTTGAAATCTTGAAAGCTAATACTGTAATAACTGTCAGTTTTTATTAACTTTTCGATTACACTTATGAGATCTTAAATTAATTAAATTTTATTATTTTGTTGTACACTTTTAATGTATTTAAACTTTTACACCTTTGCAATTCATATTGTAATGTACATATATAAATAATGTTATATTTATAAATAAAATGCACATTTTTTAAATTAAACTGCATTTATTAAATTCAAACATTGTTTTACCTTATCTAAGCGCGGCTAAATTATAATTTAGAAATTTATGCAGAAATCTTTTAGTTTCATAGCTAAACCTAATATTCGGAAATTTAAAAAGACTAACAAACAGGTGTATTTTCTTCTGCTTTTCTGTATATCAGTATACAACGTGCAGCGGAATGACAGCGGAAGGTCGACTATGAATAGAAGTGGGAACGGTCCGCTCGCGATAGTTTGATTAGCCCGCACCCTTCTTTCTTTCGTCAATTGCTAATGTACTCTTACAATTAAAGCATTAATTGCTGCTTTGAAATTTATATCAACCTAAAAAGTATAATGCTCTCGTCACTTTTCATTTCTTCCCCTTTAATTCCCTTTAAAACCAGGTCACAAACGCGTATCAATCTTCATTCCCACCTCACTTACGTAAATCGCTGTTTCAAACGTGAAAAATCACCTTTAATCAAAATTTCCTCCACGCGCCAACTCTTGAAAACGCCCGATTAAATCCTTCTTCTCCAGATTGTAATCGAACGAATTTTCGCCTGCGTTTATAATTTCAATTCGAACGAGCCGGCCGTTCAATCATCCTTCCCGCGCGGAGATAAAAAAGCACGCGAGCGAAGTCAACGGATGCGGTCGTTTCGCAGAAGAGGAAGCGGGAACATTGCCTTATCTTCATCCACACTTCTTTGCGCTCTCTCCGTGAAACGAGGCGCGCTAGCGCGCTTTTTGCGACGATTTGCCAGCAGCAGTGCGAGTCGCGGCTCCGCGCGTGACTGTTTACAATATTGCTTTTTGTTTTTCCTTGCTATTGTCGCGCGAAGCGAACAACCGCGCGGATTTCGCTTCTTTTTTGTCGGATCTAGGAGTCTGCACGGAGCAGACTCGTTTGGGGTTTCAGCGCTGAAATGTAACGTGCGTCGTGCTCCTCTGCTGGGAGGAATTGGTGCCGAAGTAGAAGAAATTAATTGTAGTGCTTGTTTTGATGTATTGCAGTAATTTGCAAGAGAACGTATGTTTGATAAGGTTCCGCCGATATGATAATTCAGCACGTTTACCAATGCTAATAAATGTTAATATTATTCTAATCTACCAGACAAAACTATTCTTTTTCGACCAAAATACCAACTGAAAAAGTATCCTACCAAACACAGCGCTGACTTACATCGCTAATACAGAATTCAGTGATCAGATGCCCGAAAAGTTTAAAAAAACAAAAAAACGATGGATTCGTCGAGCGACTGCGAAGCCGAGTCGACCCCCAAAGCTGCCCGCAAGCTCGTCAAATCCCCGTCTCTGCGACTTCATCTCGCGCGAACTTTGAGTCCCGTACGAACGAAAGGCTTCAAGAACTTCAGCTCCCCCGAATCGAGTCCCGGCCCGGGCAGTCCGAAGACCAGATTCTCCTGGCAGTCGTCGCTTCTCTGCAAGGATCTACGCTTCAAGCAGGCTTTCAGCGCGCCCTCCAGCCCCGTCAGGGCCACCGTTTGGTACGACGACGAGGAGAGGTAAGCTTCGACCGGAAATTTACGCTATTTTCGCGGCTTTGCTCGGCGGAAAATCTCTTCTGCTCGAGGCACAGTGAACTTTTGCGGGATGCAGAAATTTTAAAGTTAAAATAGGAGCCTGGCGGAAATTGCGGCGAATGTTATCGCGATTGACTACGTAAGTTATACCTCGAAGTGGGAAACGCGGCCGGCACGAAAGTGGAGTAAAATAATAACCTTCCTCCTTGGTTTATTTATTCGCTCATTTGTAAGTCCAACTAAACGACGTCGATTTGCCGACGATATATTTGTGTACGTTCTCGACAAAAGGAAAAGATAAATCCTGAAAGAGAGACCGTTGTTTTTTTTCTTCTTTCAGCACTCTATTTCTAAATCAATGACAGAACGCGAGGAGAGAATCGCAACTTTTGTCCCCCATTGTCTTTTGCTCCTTTCCTCCGTATATACGCAGAGCAGGGTCAAGTGTCCTCTTTGCCTTTAAAATTCCGTCTGTGCAGTTCGCGCGCGGACGCAGCGCGCCTTTACCCTCGATCCCTCGCTCATCTTCCGCAAAAAGATGGGCAGAAGTAGATAGGAAAATCGAAACAAAAATCCGCACCCCTCCATTCGTCCCTCCCCAGCTGTTAAAAAGAAAAAAAAGATTTTCAATAAAGCGGGGCACTAAAACCACGGCGGAAGCGGAGCGTGCCGCCCGAGGAATCACGCCGACCGTCCCGGTGACGATCGTTCGATCACGCGCACGCACACACCCACGCAGGTCCGACCCGCGGCAATTTGTCGGGGAGCACGTCGTGCGTGAGAAAACGGACGATAAGACGAATGTCGCGCCTTTCCCCGAGGGGGCGGGGGGAGACGGCCCCCGAACGCGCCCGAGGAGTCGGTTTATTGTCTTGGGAGGGCTGGCCGGGACGGCGCGGCGGTTTAAAGCGAGGGGTGTAACGAGTTAATAGAGCGATGAGCGACGGGCTTTTATTTCTACGGGGGTGTTGATTGTTTTGGGAAGAGATGCGGCGACGGAGGGTTCGGGGGAGGCTTTTGGTGGGATTGTTTGCTTAGGCGACGGGGAATGGGGAAAAAGATTTAACGGAGCGGAGTAGAAGACGTTGGACGGTATCGAGGGTTATAATTTATTCATTTTTATATCGGTCTGCATTCTCTTGTTCTTCTAAGGAGGCTTTTAAACTTTGACGATTTTGTCATCGTCGGTTGTATAAAGAATTACGCGCTCCAATAATTCCTCTCTTTCGCTCGACGACACGATAAAGAAATTCGAAGCCTTTAACAATGTTAGAACTCTTCATCGTCGACGTGTTCTTTGAAAATTCTCAAAAAAGACCCAATTACATTTACTTTAACCAGTCGTCCCTGTAATTTAACAAATTCCATCCACCTCTGCGTAAATGCAGAAACCACATTTCACGCGCTCCTCCACACATACAGAGAAGCACGAAGCGAAGAAAAAGCTGCGCGGGACGCAGCTGAGCGGAAGGTCGGCAGAGTCCAAGTGAAGACGCGCAGGTCGCGCGCTGCTCCAGTTTCTCCGGCTTTTCGAAACTGTCCCTCGACTCGTTCCTCCTCCTCCACCCCCGCCGCCCACCTCGCTAATTACAATCGGTACGCGCGCCATCACGTCCGAGCGCGGAATCTCCTCGCGCTTTCTCCCCCGATTTTCGTAAAACTCGAGGGCGCTCGATTTAAACGCCGAGGGATCGCGGGATAAGAGCCGTAGGTGGGAATTACGGGGTGCTAAGGGACTTGTTTATGCTCCGTTTATGGGCTTACGTTCGGCCGGGCCACGCGGTCGAATAAACGTCGGCACGCGAGCTTTTTAGTACGCGTGGGAATGAGGGTGAGCTGTGTGCGTGCGTGTGTGTTTTTAGAGGCGGGAGATTATTTATCTTTTATGGCTGTTATACGGTGACCTACTCGGTTTTTCGTATATACTCTCTGCGGGCTTAATTTAGCTGGGAAAGCTTGCGTCGCTGCTTTTGGAAGACAGGAAAATTAGGAGATCAGTCGTAGCTAATTATCACACAAACATTTGATACTGTTACTATAATTACATTTAGTCGGGAAAGCATCTTCTTTAACTTTGACATTTCCGCGCTTCATCCGGACGTCCTGGAAAAGGTTACGGTGTCAGGGTCGACTTGGGATGTGCTCGCGGCGTGGGAGTAGCACGTCTGTACGATAAGATAGAATATAATGTAAGCTACGTTTAATTAACACTGAAGCAGCCAATTTAATTTCGGTGTGCGGGAGGAATAATCACCATTTAATTGGACGCCCCAATTATTTCGGCGCAATAAACGTTATATATCTTACGGATTAATTTCATTCAAGGAGAACGACATTCTTGGGTTAAAGCCGCGTACCCACTTTATTACGATCAAAACATTCCATTAGAAGCAGCGAGTCGAGTGTCATCCTTTCGAACGAGATCTCGGAAAAGTAATAAAGATCACTTAGCGAGTGTACGTACTAAAAAAAAAAAAAAATTGCTCCCACGAGCATATTCTCCCCTCGTGATTTTTTTTTTTTTCTTTTTCGAAATACCTCTCGAGCGCCAATCCCCTCGATCAACAAGACGTTCCCCAAACGGATCTTCCTCCGATGGAAAAGCCACTCGAAACCACACAAAACGCAATCGGCCGCTCTCGATAATCCGCACATCTCCATTTCCTCTTAATTAATCCGCTCCGGCCGAGTCGTCCCTCCCCGCGATGTAGGTCAACCGAGTCCGCGATTTTTCGAAAAAAAAAAAGAAAAGAAAAGAAAACGCAACGACGGTCGATGCAGCTCTCCGCACCCTCGCGCCGAGTCACTTTCACCTTTCTTTCGCCGTGCTTTGTTTATTGCGAGGAGGACTGACTATTGTTGTCCTTATCGGGATTTTTACCTCTGTCCTTCTGGCCTGCTTGCGTAGGAGGAGGTTACGTAAGGAGTCGGGATAGACGGAAGGCAGAGCGATTGTGTCGAATCTCGAAAAAGATAGATTCCCGGCGCAGGGAGAGGGGGGAGGGGGGCTATTTGTCACTGTCCGCTTTTCGTTCCGGGCTTTCATCTTCGGTTTTCAGCTTTGGAGAGGCTCGCGCGCGTTATTGGAGTGGATTTCAGTGTCGTTTTCACTTCTCCAATTACGCTTTTCACTGAAGAAACTTGGGGCGCTTTCACTTTTTATATGCGATGCCTTTCTGTCGGATGAATTTATTTACGGGACACTCGATATCGGAGGATATTGGGTGTTGCTATATTAGGCGGAAGAATTTCAAAGATTGACGGTATGGTAATTGGTGGTATGTTTTAAAGTAGAAGTATATTGTTTTTATGAGTTTATATTACAGTTTTGATACAGTTTGGAAAAACTAGTTCTTGTAACTTTTGAAAAAATGGTCATGTAAGTAATAAAATAAAGGTAACGCACTTGGGAATTTTGAGTGTGTAGTTTAAGCTCGCTTTTTGTGACGTATTAAAAACTGTAAAAACTTGGAATGCCTGAAGGAAGTAAGATATGATTTTTTTTTCTTGTACATCGAACAAATTGCAACTACTTTTTTAAAATAAAAGTTTTTTCATAAAATAAAAAGGTTTCAACAAATTCGTTTTTTTAACTTATGAGACACAAAACTTTGAATAATGTATATTACAGTTTTATTTTTAGAACTATTTTATTATATAATTTTATATTTTATTATAAAATAAATTATAATATTGTCATAGCTTTTTCTTGTCTCAGTTAATTTACCTGACAATTCTCAATATCTTTAATTTCGACAGCATTTTCACTTCTTTTAATCAATTTTTGATCGTTATAATACCACTTAATATTGAAATATTCTTATCCTATCTAAAAATAGATATATATAAATTACGCATTCTAATAGTTATAAATTGAGTTTTTAAAAAATAAATTGGAAAACGGCCATATGAACACTCGGTTTTTGAAGCTTAATTTTCTAATGGCAACTTTGACGAACAATATCGAGTAAATCATAATCAAATTAGTTTTCTAATTAGATACTTGATAATTCAAAAAACGTATTTCTATGACAGCGCTAATCGTCGACATAACAATGGATTGCACAAAGCGTTCTCAATCCTAATTTTAATAAGCGTATATCTGTCTATTAGATTTCACAACGTTCTTACCTTGCCGATAGAAAACTTGATTGATTGAAATCATTTCTCTTATCTCACGGCCGCAAAATCTAATGCGTACGAAGTAAAATATTTAGCAATGAGTCGAACGAATGAAATTCCAATAAAGGTTTAATAAAAAGAAGAAGAATGCAATTCTTTTTTTTACATACCAACAGTCACTTTGTTGTTTCGAGCACAATTTTTTGCGGTTTACACTTTCGGTTTTTATAAAAGTTAACAGAGACACTGTGATGTTTCTCTTTTTTTGAAAGTAAATGCTATTTTGTCCGTAGTTCGTGAAAGCTTTTAAAACAAAATCTGCTCGCAGTAACTTACAATTTGCAGAGATCTATTTTGTGTGTTTTCCGTGGAAAATTCAATTTTGCCGTTACCAAGTATTTAACCTCATCATCCGAGAACAAAAAGGTAAGTAAATCTTTTCTCTGAAAGCTTTATACATTTTTAATGAATATACTAGGCAAATATTGCATAAAGTTCGCTATGTGGGTCATCGTTAATTAAACATATTTCCACCCGGATTTCAGGACGCATTAATTATATTTATTTAATAAAACTCATTCCTCGTTTTCAAAATACAAAAAAATACGTTCAATTCGTACTTCGCTGTAGGTAATTATTCCCGTCAGCAATTCGTTTTATGCATACATATTTTTTAATAAAAAAACCCAGTTTTTCAGGTCAGTTTTATTTATAATCCTCTGCACAAACAACCTTTTACAGACAAGTGAGTTTAAATGATTGTGCTGACACTGCAGCCTCGCCATCGGAGTGCCTCTCCGCTTGCTTATAAATAATTCAATGATAAATAATTCAACAATGATGCTCATGTATTAAACAGACTCGTCGCGGTAAGAAAATTCGCGAGCGCAACCAATATGCCCACATAACGAAGCCACATGCGTCCCTCCCCCCGAGTGAATCTGCCGCGGCGACGCGAGCATTAGAGCCTAAACTGCGGGTCGGAGTGTCAGTTCGGGTGATCCTTCAACGGGCAATATTCGCTTTACGGGCGAAATAATTCATCGCTTATGAGGCGCGACGGGAGGAGTACGGACCGATAGCTGGATAATTTACGGCCCGTTTCTCTCTCTCTCTCTCTCTCTCTCGCCTGAGATTATTTGTAATTCGCCCCGTCTTTTTCGGGGAAGGAGGGGGGGTAGGGGAGCTTTGAATATTTTATGGCTTATACAATATCGATTCGCGAGGCGGTATTATTTTATGTACAGTTAGCGGGTTGCAGAAAAAACACTGAATAATATAGTGAATGTAGATCGTCGTTCATTTTTAAATAACATACGATAAGGTTTTAAGCAGCACTTATCAAATTCGCGTAATTTACAAACAACCACATTCCCCGTCCGCCTCTCCGCGACCACTGACAAAAATCCATCGTTCGAAAGGCACGCGAAGCGAATCGCAGCCTCGTCCAGCTCTCAGTCCCTCCGCGAAACCTCCATCAAGCCGGCAGCGTCCAGATTTCGGCCACCCCCAGGAGGTGCCGTAAATAAAGAAAGCGCACCCTTCCAATTTCGGCGGGGTGTGCAGCGCAATATCGGATCCAGCGGTAATTCCAGCTAGAACCGGATCGCGGCGGCGGGCCGCTCTACCTCCTACCTCCGTCGGTCCGCGTCCGGGCGCTCGATGCACCGGGGCGCCGCGCGCGCAGGCCTGATCGTGCGTCGTCCTCCCTTCTCTCTCTCTCGCTCTCTCGCGGCGGTGGCGGCGGCGGCCGCCCGAGCCCGCCAAGTTATATACTTAGGCGACGCTCGCCGAGCCAGTACGGAACGGCTCGAGCTGACACTCAGACGCCTCGGCCCGCCGTACAGCCAGCTAAGGCCAGTCCTTCCACCAGTCAGCTTAACTCGAGGTGAGTACCGAGAGAGAAGGCGGGTCCGATGGGACCGGGGCTTTTTCACTGAAAGCTCTCTCGAGCGAGATCGACGCGGCGGGCTGCTAACCTCGGGCTCGCGGGAAAGCGCGACCGCCTCTCTCTCTCTGGCTCTGTGTGTGGACTCGCGCGCAGACGGGGTGGATCGATCGTCGGGGAGAAAGCAAAAGGGGTGTCTTTCGCGCGCGCGGGGGGATCGATTGTCGCGGCTCTCGTTCCGTTTGTTTATCAAGCTAATTTTCAAAGGACTGCCGCTGCTGCCGCTGCGGGTGAGTCGAAAGGGCAGCTGATCGATTCCCGAGGGCAGCGCCGATTTTCGAGTCGGCGAAGCGCGGTTACCAGGCAACTCTTCTCCGTCTCTCTCCCTCCGTTTTGCGCCCTCTCTCTCTCTCTCTCTCTCTGCCCGCAGCCTCCCCGTCTCGGGGCTCTCGAATTTTTGCCGCGAGGCCTTTTTCCCCGAGAGAAAAGAGAGAGAGACTCGTTACGGCCGATCAGCTTCTTCTCCGCTGGGCCGGAGTGCGCGCGCGCGCGTGTGTGTGTGCCACTTTGACGCGACGCTCTTTATGCGATTACGGCGGCTGTGCGATGCCCCGACGGAGTTAGACGCCTGGAAGAAAGGGGAGGACGTGCCGGACGGCCTTTTTCCCTCTTTGCGGCGGAATCGTGTTTTTGATTGATGCGCGGGATTTTCGGCCGAGAGCGGGAGTGATTTCCGAGTTCGAATCGAAGGGTCGAGTTGGAGGTATTAGTCAGTGGAATCGGACGTTTTTCCTCGCTCGACGAGTTTTCCTTTTATTAAGTGGATTGGTTATAATGTTTACCGTTCGCCGCGAAAACGAGCCAGCGTCGTTTATTTTAACGATACGTACGCGTTCGTAAATAAACAGCGGAAGAAATAAAACAAACGCTCTCCTCCTCCGACGATTGCGACAAAAAAACCCGCGCGGCGTCCTTCAAAAGTAACGATGCAGCGCGCGGCTTATTATTCCTAAAAAAAAAAAAAAAAAAAAAAAATAGCAGCTCGCGCGCATCTCGCTTAGCAATGCCGCTATAAATATATATCGGCTCACGCCGCGAACGAAGCCGCGCGCGAGAATCCGCGATTACGTGTACCGCGTACAATACGAAAGCGAAAACAATTTCCAAGTCAAAGTTGACTCGTCAATCGGCTACCCTTACGCAATGTTTACAATGCGAGCGCGCTCGAAAAACTCGGCCGCGCGGCGCGGCTTTTAATCGTGCCGACGGGATTTCGCATCGATGGACGAGAGCGTGATCTCAGAAAGGGGTGACGTCACACGACTGGCGTAATCCCGCGGCCGCGGCGACGACGCCTTTTTTTGCGCGGAGCGCGGCGATCGACGAGGGATCGACGGACGATTAGTCGCGGATTAGGAGAGGAGGAGGTGCCTTCCCGAGCGCTTCTCGGGGACGTCGATGAATGAGGGCTAATTGCCGGGGAAACTCGCGCGGCTTCGGAATCGGCGCGACGAGTAGGTTAAGTGTTGCTTTAAGAGAATGAGACGAGGGTTGGATGGAGTGTGGACTTGTTAAACGAGGGTGAAGGAAGTGAAAAACAGTGTAAAAGTAGATTTTTTCTTTTATAATTGGAGATGGAAAATTGGAAAGCTTCTGATTAATCTTAGGAAAAGTCGTAATTTATAATCATCTTTCTCAATCGAACGGGTATAAATTAATATAGCGGCATAAAATTAATAGGATTAGTAGTTTTCAATTCTAACGCTTGGCCGCATTACTATTAAACAGATATTAAAAAGATTTTTGCCTCGGTAGATTAAGCCAGTAATAACCAGAAGCCCGAACGTCTCCGCCGCAATTTCACGCCTCCAAAGCATATACAAGCGGTCGTGTTTATTAATAAATCAGATTAATATTTCCTTTGAAAGCAAAATCTCTCTCTAACCCGCGATCCCGCTTGTTTTACAAACCCGAGAAAATCGCCTCCTCGAACCTCTCGCTCTTCCAAGTCGAGGTAGGCGCATGAATTAGAAAAAAAAGGTCCACTCCGCAGAGCCGCGCGCCAAGGTAAATACCCTCTCGACGCCGTCGAAATTTCTCAATCGATGCACACACACAGCTCTCTCGAGCGCGCGACCGAGAGAGAGAGAGAGAGAGAGAGAGAGAGAAAGGCGGAAGACACGGAAACCCGGGGCCGAATATCGGACGCCCACGCGACGCTCCGCTGACTCTCTCTCTCTCTCTCGGCGAGCGGCTTCTTTTCTGGCCTTTCCGGAGCGGAGTTTGTTGATTTTCGTCGCTCTCGGCAGGTGGGGGGAGGGGATTCGGGATTGCTTTTTCGGTCGGTGATTTTGCTGGGTGACTGGGCGCCGAGCGCCGGACTAATCATTCGGGAGTCGAAGAGGTGGGCTGATTTGTTTTTTTTTAAAGAGAACTGTATATCCGTAAGATTACTTGAATTTTGAAAATAAAAGTTTTAAGGCAGCAACGTGTTTGGATTATGAGCGGGAGAGATTTTTTTAAAAAGAAGCTGTTACATTGTAGTTAGCATAATCGGTAGTAAGTAAATAGTAATTACGTAACTGCATCAATTTCATCTGATGCTACAAGCATATTACGAGGAGTAATCTCTCGGGACTCTTTATCCGACCAACGCAAAAGTTGTAAATTCACGCACAAAGGCAAATTAAAGTCGCTTTTAATACCAAAAGCGAAAAGAAAATTGCCTGACGTGCAGCGAAAGTAGCGAAAGCACATTTTATTAATTAACTTCAAAGACCGAAATATCTTCGCTCCTAATGGAAGACGCTCCCGGCTCAATGCAATTATAATAAAAATCGCACAAAGACGGCGAATGAATCAAACTAAGCTTTAACGAGAGACCAGAGTTGAGGGATTTTTGCGCGGGACTTGGAAAATTTAATCACCCTCAAAGTATTTTCTTCCGAGCAACTTCCGAGACAAAACTATTACTCTCTCGTTCAGAGTAATAATTGTTTCGCCCTGCCGAGTTAACGAATTAAATGAAAAGCCCCGCCGGGAGAGAGAGAGAGAGGCTTTCAGACAAATAAAAAAGCACACAGCAGCGCCGGAAGGGGGGGGGGGGGGAAATTAAATTTTTTTTATTTTCGTCGTCGGTGTGCCTCGTCGGCGATATAAAGCTGACATTCGAATTCAAATGGCCGAAGCTCGTCCGTCTATATTTAGAGTAAGTTTATTCCTGTTAAATCGAGATTTACTGCATTGTCGTTTTTAGAAATCTTAAGAGGATCTTTTACTGCGTTTAAAAATAATGAAAGACTCGGAAAAACGAGTTTATTATGAGGAAAGTGGAAAGGGCTCGATTTATGACTGCCTCGTATTTAGAATGAGACGTTTCTAATATTTACAAAGTTCTTCATTTAACTTTGCTTACTGAGAGAAAATTATGAATGAAAAGCGTGTTAATATTTATTATAATAATTATCAGGTAACGTCAGTTTGTTCCGCTCATTCAATACTTTAAATGAACAATTCATTAACTACACTGTCGTAATACGTTTAGCGCCAAATTAAATTTATCGATAAATTCCACACCGAAATCAAAAGTTCGTTAGGATCAATTACAATTTCACTCTCCTCCCATCGACTTCAGACCCGATTGTCTTATAATCGGCGCCTTAAAATCGAGCCTCCTCCAGCCTCAAAAAACCGAAAAAATCCGGAATATAAAATCCGGAGGAGCACCGGCGGACAGGCAAATTCAAGCTAATATCCCCACTCGCACAGACTCTCGGCTCCACATCTTCCTAACACGGACACAAAGAGAGGCCGCTCTCTCTCTCTCTCTCTCTCTCTCTGTCTCTCTCGCGACCTCGAGCGAAATTTAGGGCGGCTGCGTGCTCCGTTAAAACCCGAGAGGAATTCGGGGTGCGAAAGCGCCCGAGTCGTCATCGGGGCGTCCGCGAAAAGTAGGTCTAGGGAATCAGCTGACCGGGCGGGGCGCCTGCGCGAGGCTGCGTGGGCGTCTTTATCTCTCTCTCGCTCTCTCGCGAGCGCGAGGATGGCTGAATGTTTTAAGCCCCGATGCAGCTCCTTCCTCTCCGCTTCGTTCGATCAAGGCTTCCTGCGGGACCTGCAGGAACTACGGAGTTTTTGGGCTTTTCGGATATAATGGTGGCAGAGAGTTTTGGAGAGATGAACGGAGAAATTTTTTGGAAGTTTGCTTTTTGGATAATAGTTTATTACTATTGAATTGAAAATTCTAAAAATAAGTAAAAGATTATAAAATGGAGTTTAATTTCAAGTTTTTGACGAACAATCAAGCTTGATATAAAAGTCAATGTAATTTCAGCCAAAATTCAGTTTTCCCTTCTGCAGTTTTTCAGTAAGAGAACGAACCTTAACAACGTTAGAACGTCGCTCTAATTGCAAGTCAAGGCTGATTACCGACACTTAAGAACGTTAGAAAAAGCGTCGCTCATCCCGAGACTCGGCTCGACAAAATTCGGAATCGCACAATAAATATTTACGAACCAGTTTTCCGAGATTTATTTACAGCCGCCTAACTCGCGCCGACGTCATTTATTTACCCGCGGACGCTCGCGCGCAAGAACCAGGTGTGCGCCGGTTCAATTTTAGACAATTCTGTCAAACTTTATAAACCCCGCCGCGCGTTTTACGCTTTATTTTCTGAGCAAACGCGCCGCGAATTTCGTCTTTGTTCGAAGGGGGATATTTTCCCGAGGCTTTTATCAGTTTCCAGCCGAGTCCTATAATTAGTTCCAGCGCAAGACTGTCCTCTGTTCGTCTTTCTCATTTGCATCGGTTAACGCGTCGTACCCGTTTCTTTTTTTTTTACGACGCGGCGTAAAATTGAATATGCAAACGCGAGAGACGCTTTCTTAGCCGCGCTCCGTCGTAGGAAAAGAGCCGTGGAAAAGAAAGAAAGAGTGTGTCTCGAGCGCGGTGACGCTCGACGGCGCGGCGGCTCGCGTGTCATATTCTTCCACGCTCGTTTTCGTTCTCGTGAAGTTTCTGATTTTGATATAGAGTTATCCCCCCCTCTAAGTCATTTCTCTTCGTTTCGAAAAGTAGGGCGATCGGATTATTTAAGACGAAAGCTTCGCTTGATTTTTTTTTTCTTTTTCGAGCTTTCGCGCGAATATAAGCTTGGGTTGAATGTAAAATGTTGGAATATCCGTCGATATTGAAAAATAAAAATTTACGGTAAGATAACGGTTCAGCATATATAATTAATCGCTCAAAAGCTTCGAACGAAGGATCTAAAAAAGCAAGATACTTTGTTAAATTAAATAAAATTTGCGCGGGACATCAAGTTTAACATGTTTCTTCCTCACAATTTAAGGGTCAATATCCGACGTGCACGACAGCCAGCACCATAACCGTAAAAGCGCGCAAAAGCCTTCTTTTCAAAACGCTCGGTGCATCCGCCGCTCCGTAAATGATCGAAACGCGAAAGCGACACAATTCCCGATTCCGGCCGCGTCCCGCTCCGCCACCCCCTTTATTTTTCGGCCCCTTTATTTCGAAGTCGTCGTCGCGCGGGCGATCATCGGCTCCCGGCGCTATTACGTATAGCATAAAAGCTCCCGGCGAACGTTTACGCCGCGCGCGGCTTTACGAGCTTGTTTTCGCTTAACGTCGCCGTATATCCGCGGGAACGTCGCGTTTTAAGCCGCTTTATAAACGGCGGGAGTTGGAATTTCGCTCAGCTGGCTTTTGACGCGGGGCTGCGATCGAGCGGCGATCTCGGAAATTTTCGGCTGATCGCGGATGGCGTGTTTGTCGAGAGAAGAGGAGATCTTTTAGCCTCGCGCTTCTTGTCTTGACGGCGAGTTTGGGTCGAGAAGAGTGTAATGTTAGATGTTGACTCTGATGATGGACAGCGGGATAATTGATATATAATTTACGGCGCAAGGAGGAAGTCTCGGTTTTACAAACAAAGTCCATTGTTTTCGAAATATATAAGTGAATGATTAAAGAAATCTTTCGCAAACACACACGTCACCGCGACGGAAAAACATCGACGGCGAATTTAATCTAAGTAGATTAATAGGAGAGCCATTACTCCCGGCATCGATTGTAACTAGGCGT
>JAWWML010024160.1:0-15467 GCA_035047165.1 Ormyrus rosae
TTAATAGCGTTGAATTGTTCTCATCAGACATCAATTTGTCTCGTAACTGAGAAATTTTATTCCCATATACTTTAGTTAATCTGCGATCTTGATGTATATGAACAAACTAGTCTTCTTTTTCAACTTCCATTGCGAAAATCTAAATGATAAAAAAGATATTCATTCATAAAAGAATTTAAAAAGAATGCATATGCACTCGCATGCTCGTATGCATGTGTTCGTGCTTGTGACGATTAAGGTTTACAACTTTTCCGTACTATTATAAAACAACGAGACAAAATAAAAATTGATAGTGTACTACTTTAATTTAAATTGCATAAAAAAGATTAATGCTAAAAATAAGATCGTGAAAAAACTAAAGGACATCGTCAATTTAAATCTCATTTTAAGGTAAATAATATAATTTAAATCTCATTTTAAAAATAAGAACAATATAAAAAAAATAAGTAAACTTTATTTATTTTAATTTATTAGTAATAAGCTACTTAATTTTTTGTAGTCACGGTTATTCAAATGCTGAGATTAGTTGGACTTTAAACTTTTTTGCAAAGATCTGCAAGAATTGCAAGAAATTCAATTTAAAAAATGTAATTAATGTATAGACATCAATTGTTGAAAATAAAAAATGCAAAATAAAATAAAATAAAAACATTTTAAACATTTTTCAGGAATAGAAATATAACGTTTCATAATATTATTGTTTCGCATTTCACTACACCAATTTTAGGAAAAATTAAAAAGTTTATGATAAATATACAAAAGAATAATGGCAAATACTTACTTATCAGAAATTAAGGACATTGTCGTTACATCTTCCTTCGAGTTAGCTTGATTAAAGCAAACAAGTCCGAACTATTTGGCGGTTTTCTCATCTCTAACTCGACATACCTGACGGTCTATTTTCATTTCCAACAATTATTTTTCTTAAATGTGTATATCTTAAATATATTTATACTTTCTCTACCTTTCAACCTTGTCGATTGTCGCATTCCTCATCACGAATACATCGAACTTAGCGATTTGTTTACTTTTCCAATAATTGTTTTCCGTAACTATATCAAATAATATCTTGTATAAATTTGAATTTCAAGTCTCTTTACAAAGAAATAAAAACGATTTCAATCAGAAAGCTGTGTCAAAATTGTGGTATGTTCACGAATTATTATTTTCACTCTTGTGGCATATCCAAGAAAAAATTCAAAATTTTTAAATTTAAGGTGGCTCCGCCGTAACTGTCCCGTATCAAAAAGGAGTCCTGTGGGGGGCATTCTATAATAATGTTTAAAAAATCATAATTATAGCGGTATCGAAAATCATTTATACTCATACTATAAGTAGTTTTATTAAATAATCGAGGCAAAAAATAAAAATTTATAAGAGAAAAAATTCGAAAATGTCGCCCCAAGTCGCCCTCTTTTCTCGGTAAACCTTTATTTTTTGAGTTATGAATCCAATTTTCTTTTATATTTCTATGACTATTTTTCTGTTTTTAATTCGTATCTACAAATAAAATTCTATGACTGCGTAAGTTTTTTGTACTGATTTTATGGATTTCTGAGTCGATATAAGTGATTTTTTACTGATGGACTACCCATAAGAGCCAATGTAAAAAGTCACATTTTTAAAGCGAAAAATCTTTATGAAATATCTGGCAACCTGGTCATATCAACAGTCCAAAAAATCCTTAAATTGTGTATTTTTTTAACGTATTTTTTTTCTTATGTGTTTGCTAATTTGGCTGAGCCACCTTAAGGATTTTTAAAAAATACTAAAGACCCGGCGGGATTGACAAACCACTGAGATAGATCCTTTTTGAATTGGACATCGAAATAGAACTGTTTTACACTTAATGCCGAGATGGAACCTTTTTGCTTTGGGTGTCGAGATAGAACTCTTTTCACTTACCCCTGAAATAGCACTTTCTTGCTCAGATATACTGAGATAGAACCTTTTGGATAGGGGCCGTTGATTTAGTTTTTACTCTCACAGACTGGTGAATGATCTCCTGTAACATAGTGCTGTGATAATAGTTCATACCGTTCTGTGGTATTAATCTAAGACTGACTTACTGTGATATTTTTATAGCATTTTTATTAAGCGAAATGAGAAAAAAGTTTCAAGCAAAAGTTATTCGGTTTTAGTCGTCTGTATAACTACAGCAGAAAAGATACCATAGCGGAAATCTATGGGTTAAATACACTTTTAACAGTGTATGACCATAATGTAATTTAGTTTTAAATTATATAACAATACTTACAGCGAGATCTACAAGATGTAATTTTCCCATTTTCACATGTTGCTGACCATCCTCTCCAATTTTGCTAGATTCTACTGTTATTGTGAAAATGGTATGGGATCTTGAGCTGTATTGATTCATAGCAGTTGCTCCAATAACTCTATTTTTATTTCCAATAATCATTATTCGGTCAAGATCATCTGCGTTATTTACAACGTATCCACTAAGATCCTTTACATAAACGCCAATATCAGGTCTTTCTTTTACTTCAAGCTTGTGGGTGTGATCTTCAGTTAAAAGGTCTCGAATTTCTTCATTGTATATTTCTAAATATGTAGCACGCACTAGAAATCTGAAAATTATAAATGTTAAATTGCTGTACACATATGTTTTCGTTCTTGATTAAGTTTTCTTATTATATTTATAATTAAATAGAAAAAACAACTCCCAATTCATAGGCACTTAGCTTCCATCTAACTAATTTATCGTTCCAATATTATCTTCGAGATTCATTAAAACCAATCGATGTCAACAAGATAATTTCAAACTATTCTCTATTTAATTAATTTTTTTTTTTTGTATTACTATCTAATATTTATATGTCTATTTTAGATTTTAATGAACAGCAATTAAAATTTAAATAAAAATGTTGTTATTAAAATATTTAAAGTCCTAAAAAACAGAATTTTTGAAACTCCTGCTGAAAGCTCGATTTCGCGCATGCTTGAATAAAAATGCATGTGCTAAATCAAGCTTTACCCAAGTCGTATCAAAAAATAATGTTCAATACAAGAGAAAAAAAGTGATTTTAATATGTTACCTTCACACTATCTTCGTTTTGAAGAAAATTAAATAAAAATTGCAAATACATTGAATTTTCTCTAGTAATTATTAGTCAAAGAAAAGTAGTTTTTTTATTTGATTGGAACTAATGTAAACAATCATAATAAAATAACAATATAAATAAAAATATGACTGCACTATGTTATATACATAAATGCAATACCATACATAATTTAAAATCGTTATAAAACAAAAACCAGTAGATGAATTTTAAAAATTTCTTTTAATTTTGAAAATTTAGTTAAAAACGAAAAAAATAAGTTGTCAATCATTAAAAAAGAGCGATTATTCACTAAGATATAGCCATTCAAAAGATTAAAAAAAAAAACGAAACCTTAATACCTTTGGACCTAATAAGTTTCATAAGCCGAAAAACTATACAGCTCTAAATATACCAAAGATCTACCTTTTTTCAAAATTGCAAATCAATTGAAGCATTTTTACTCCAGAAATCGTTGTAAGAGTTATTTAAAAAAAAAAAAAAAACACGTTTTTGTTAAAAACAAAAAAGCCATGATAGCTAGAGTAATTTTTTTCTCTGAAATTATAGGAATTTTTATGCTCTTTAAAATGGTTTTTGTCCGATTCCAATATCTCAATCTTATCATTAAAAAAAGTAAAATTAAATTTTTCGAAAATCGAAAATTGGCGATAAAACGAAAACGAATTAGCTAAACGAAAAAAGGATTTTTTTGAAGAAACTTACTTCTGGTTTAAAAAAAAATTTTTCACTTCCAGTTTCTGAACACAGAAACTGAATATGTTTTCAAAAAGTGCCACCATGTCATTGTATTATATACTCAACAATTAAATAATTACCTATATAATTACCTATATAAGTATTACCAGAATATTGGGTAAAGTGCAACTCTTATGACATTATAAAATGTTGATTGTACTATAAAAAAAAATGAATAAAAGAAGTCTTGGTAAGTGGTAAGATCCGTTTCCCTCAGTACCCTCTCGATCAGTACTTTATAATAATACATAAATTTATGTTGCATATATATGCAGTCAACGTAGAAATGTACCTTGAACGTAATTTTTCTTAATGCTTTAGATAAACCTTAATAGTGTTTATTTTGTAATATTTTCGGCCCTTTTAGATAGATTAATTTTTGGGCCTCATGCCAAAAGCAGGGCCAAATCGTATCTAATTTTATAATTTTTATACAAACCCATATTTTTTATAGCAGATTTGAAATCTACTGGAAATTTTACGTCCGAATATGATATTTAGTAATCTCTCTTCTCTCTATATTATAAAACGATTTTGCCGCCGCCGCCGCCGCCGCCGCCGTAAATTCGGCTCCCCACTTTTGTGGTTCACCCCTCTTGAGGATCCCCTCTTTTGCTACCCCTCCCCTCCTGAGACTTATTCCATTCAGGCTCTTATATAAAGAGTCATATGTAAAGTTAAATATTGATCAAAAGATGATTTTTGATGAATTTCTTTTTTACATAGATGGCCCTGGTGATACAGGAAGAACTTTCTTGTACATTGTTTTGATATATTATTTTTTAAGTAAAGGAATAGAAATTTTAGCAATGGCATGGACTGGTATAGCAGCCATACTACTTCCCAAAGGAATGTCAATACATAGAACTTCTAGATTATCATCAGCTGTAGTGTATCATCTTAGATAAGATAAAACTTTTGTCTTGTAGAGACGAAACCCCTACAATGCCAAAAGAAGCAATAAATATTATGAACAATACACTATGAAGGAATTTCCTTCACAGTTCGCGAATTCAGAAATATGTCTTAAAAGACGCAGCGAAACGATGCACGAGGGTCCAGCCGCACCGTCGTAGGTTTCGTGCGTATTAAAGTGCGAGTGTGTGCGAAGGTTGTGATTTCGAAAGTTTAACTGTACTTTTATTTACGTAGCATAATATATTAAATGGAAATTTTTATTTTTTATGGCATATAAAAATTTTATAAGAAATTTTATAGGAAATTAATATTTTGGGCCCAAATTGGTCACATTTTCGAACGAACTTTGACCAGAGCTTTCAAAAAAAAAGAACAAATTATAGAAGATCAGCAAGTGTGATTTTTAAAACTTCAATAACAGTTTTAAACTTGGTTATTAATTTTTTGGACTCATTTCCGTGCCCAAAAAATTAATTACTTGAATATTACTAAATATCGCATTCGGACGTAAAATTTCCTGCAGATTTCAAATCTGCTATAAAAAATATGGGTTTATAGAAAAATTATAAAGTTAAATACTATTTGGGTCTGTTTTCGGTATGAGACCCAAAAATTGACTCATTCAGCTGAAAGGGCGGAAAAAATTACAAAAAAAAACACTATTAAGATTTATCAAATCAAAGTATTAAAACTACGTTCAAGGTACATTTCTACGTTTATTGCATGTACGTGCGATATAAATATATGTATTATTATTTCGTTGAAGAATTACAAGATAATATACTACAGTACAAACAAATTTATTATGATCTTGAGACTTTGAACAAAGGCTTAAAAAATAATAGTAATTTAATTTTATATTTAAATATAAGAAGCTAATTATGAAAAATTACAAATCTTAATTAAGGGCCTTAAGGTCAAGCCTAGTCTTATTGTATGTACGGAGGTATGGAAATTGAAACATTATTTATACTATAATATAAATGGTTACTCTATGTATTACAATTTCGGGGAAATTAACAAAAATGACGGAGTAGTTGTATACGTTAATGAGTGCATAACACATTCCAACGAAATAATTGAAACTGACAGACTAAAAATTTTAAAAATAAAAATACCGTTAATAAATAATAGTAATCTTGAAATAACATTTTTGTACAGACCGCATGGATTGAGCTGTCTTGAATTTAACAAAAACTTTAAGACATACTTGCAACAAAAAAGAAAAATAAAAAACCATATTATCATTGGAGATTTTAATATAAATATTCAGGAAATAAATTCTATAAGCATTGAATTTCTAAGCAATCTATTAGAAAGAGATTTTATCCCGGGGTTTACTAACACCACAAGACCATATAATCTAACTAATAATACAGGAACATGTATGGATAACATTTTTATTAAAACTGAAACAATAAAAACTAAATCAATCAAGTTAATGATTCCAATAACAGACCATTATCCTCTATTATTGGAACTAAAAATAGTAATCTAAAAATAAACTATACTGGGCAAAAATTAAACAACTAGCGATACAATTACAAAAAACTTTTTAATACTGCAAATCAAATTGATTGGAATAAATATGAATGCATAATGAATCCAAATGACGCAATAAATTTAATAATAAAAGAAATATAATTTTGTATTGAGAAATCCAAGATTACCAACATTAAACCACCAAAATCAGATAAAACTCCAAGGAAAGATTGGATAACAAATGCAATTATTAACTCCTGCAGGCAAAAAGAAATCCTATACAAAAGATTAAAACCAAATCCGAATAACACAAACATAAAATCAGAATATAAAGAATATACTAGAATTTTGGATAAGGTTATTAAGAATGCGAAAGTGTAATTTGATAAGAAAACAATTGAAAAAAACAACGATTCTTCTGTAAACTACGAGAAACACTGAAGTAACAAAAAAACAGTAAAATAAATTTACCTGCAAATAATAATAAAACATTTTTTATTAAACCGACAAACCATATTGAAATTTCAAAAATAATAAACAAATTAAAACTTAAAAGCGGAGGAATTGATAAAATACATTCGATCATTTTGAAGAAAATTAATATACTCATAACCAAACCTTTAGCAGATATATTTAGTCTATGCATAGAAAAATCGACTTGACCAACCGTCTTAAAAACAGCTGAGGTAGTTCCAATATATAAATCCGGAAAGAAAAATGAAATGGGAAATTATAGACCCATATCATTAATATCTAATATTGCCAAGATATTTGAAAAAATAATGCATAAGAGAATTTTTAACTTTATTACCTCATACAATATATTAAGTAAAATACAATTTGGATTTACTAAAAAATTAGGAACAAGAGATGCTCTAAGTTACATTACAAAATTAATATACGGAAACTTGGATCAGAGCAAACCCATTGCTATTGCATTCTTAGATTTAACCAAAGCTTTTGATACGGTTAATCATAATATTCTATTGGATAAGCTATACTCATACGGAATAAGAGGAAATGCACACAAACTAATTTCCAGTTATCTAAACAAACAAAAACAAAAAGTCAGAATTGACCAATATATGAGTAATTATGAAGTACTTAAAACAGGGGTCCCTCTTTATTATTTATAATTTATATAAATGACTTATTACATAGACTGCCGGATAATTCCATCTTATCATATGCTGATGATATTACCATTACTGCAACTGATGATATGTGGGAAAAAGTGCAAAATAAACTTAATAAACAACTTTATGAAGTGTCAACTCGCTCTAAATAAACTAACTCTAACCCAAATGGAAATAAAATATGTAAGAAAATGGAGGTTCGACTTTCATTTCGGACAATTTGTACTTTTTTGTACGTTTCCATATATTTTGATACATTTTCGTACCTTTCAATATGGTTTTTAATATTTCAGTACATTTTTACCAAATTTTTTCAATAGCTGAATCAAAGCAAAAATGGAAATATACGAAAAGGTATGAAAGAGTATGAAAACATAAATTTTAGTATATACAAATTTGTATGTTTTTGTACGTTTCCATACATTTTAGTACGTTTTCTTACGTTTTCTTACCTTTTTATACGTAAAAAAATACATAATTTTATAAATAAATACTTAAATAAACACATAGTTTAATAAATATATTAAATTAATTAATTATTATTAGTATAAAATTATTATCATGTATTATTATTAAATTAATAATAATTATTTATTATTATTATTAACTCTGCCACCGCGGATTCATAGTGATTCTATGTCTTGGCGGCGCCGGTTCCAAACCCGGAGAACGGAGGAGGGAGTACACTCACAGCAACTTGACAGTACACCGATACAGGTACACGTCTCATAAAAACTCACACACGGACACGATGAGATATGTGGCATGGTGAAGGCAATACTACTGCCTGGCTCCCCGATCGTCGACTTCGGCCCGACCAAAAGTACGCTTAGCACGGAGTGGTCCTGCTCGACAGTCGCTGAAAGGCGGAGGCCTTCCCGAATCACCTGATTGTGAGAGGACGGGCAAAGAAAAAAGAAGAAGGGAGATAGTGCAACCTCCAAGGAGGCTGAAAGCTCCAGCCAGGGAACTAAAAAGCAAACGTGGCTAGAGAAGGAGTGGCAGAAAGTTCCCCCACAAGTCAGAAGAGGAAGGAGCAGCAGAGAAAGAAGAAGGAAAAGAAGAGGAGGAATAATGCTTCTAACTCGCAGAAGAAAGTACCAAAGAAAGGGAAGAAACCGAAGGTTGAGGCAATAGTGCTGAAACCATCGGAGGGAAAAACCTAAGCGGATATCCTCGGAGGAATCCGCACTCAGGTAAAACCATCCGACCACGGTATGACGATTAAGGACATTCGCAAGACTCAAAAAGACGATGTCCTTATCGAGATCAAATAGACATCGGCGCAGGGCCATGAGAGCTTTGCAAATGTCTTGAAAAAGACCGTCGCACAAAACGCGAGCTTACACACTCTGACCCCAAAAATTACACTGGAAGTCAGAGATGTGGATAGCTGCGCCTTGGCCGACGAAGTCAAGACAGCCCTCCTTGAAGCACTGCAGGGTTACGAAGGCCCCCTAGACGTGCGACTCACGGGAGCGAATAAGGCCGGAAAACGGCTGGCTCTCGTGATCGTCCCGGAAAAAGTGGGCCAAAAGTTGTTGAAGGTGGGCAAGATCCCCGTCGGATGGGTCTACTGCGGCTTGCGGCTGCGGACCTAGGTCGAGCGCTGCTTCAAGTGCTACGGGCCCCGCGGTCGCGGCTGCAAGGGCCCAGACAGGAGCTCCGCCTGCTTCTGATGCGGGGGGCAAGGGCACAAAGCGGCGGAGTGCAAAACTACCGTTCGCAAGTGCAACCCCTGTCAAGGGACGAAACTTGAGCAGGTGAACCACATAGCTGGTTCCGGGGCTTGCGCGGTCTTTCGAGCGACCCTAGCCAGGGCCCCCAATAATGGCTAAGACCCTACAGGCGAGTCTGAATAGAAGCAGAACGGCGCAAAACCTACTTGTTCTTGTCAGCGAACAACATCGGGACGGAGATGCGGGGGTGTGGTATCGCGACGATCTCGGTACTGCGGCGATTTGGGTCTTTAACCCACGTCGTTTTCGAGTGGCGTGCCATGGATCTGGCCGTGGTTTCGTTTGGGTGCGGAGCGAAGGCGTATATTACGTTAGCTCACTCTGAACGAGAGCATCGAGGGCTTCCAAAGTAAACTGGATGCTCTCGAGGATGTGGCCAAAGGTACGGAGGGGGAACTGACAGTGGCCGGGGATTTTAACAGCAAAGCTCTCGAGTGCGGGAAACCTGCGCCGGATTCCAGAGGGAGACGAGTGATGGATGTGGCATCTAGATTGGGGCTGGTGGTCCTAAACAACAGCTCCACGTCGACCTTTAGAAGGCTCGGTTACTGGGAGACCATTCCTGATATATCTCTCGCAACGGAACATCTGGCCGCACACGTGCGGGACTGGCAGGTGATCGAGGACTACACAGCTAGCGATCACCAGTATATCAAGTTCCGCGTTCGTGATGTCACGCCGGTCCAGGCGGCGGCCGAACGCCGCCCAGCCAAATGGGTCGTTACGAAGATAGATCACGAGAAACTCTCCCAGACGCTAGAACGCGGATAGCAAATCCTGCTGGAGATACCGAGGAGCCCAACGCTCTCCAAGCGGGCTGAAACGGAGATGGAAGCTGATCCATCAAGCATGCAAGGAAGCGATACCGAGAAAGTCAGCAGCAAGAAGCGCCAGACGGCCGGCTTACTGGTGGACGGACGAGATCGCGCAGCTGCGGCGGGAATGTCTGCGATGTCTGCAAAGGGCGCAGAGGCGCGATCGCGATGCCGCTAGAAAGGTCGCTGAACATCTGACGGCGAAAAGAACTCTGATGCGGGCGATTAAAGTCAGTAAGTATCGATGCTGAAAGAAGCTGGGGGAAGATCTTAACAGCGTTCCGTGGGGATTGGGGTATAAGATTATTAACCGCAAATTGGACGCGTTCGCTAAGAGCGAGCCCATGAGCGGCGTGGTAATGGACGAAATCGTCGATATCCTTTTCTCCACACATTCCAAACGTTGCGATGAACCCAAGACGGCTCCGAAGCGCCGCCATTTACTTCGGCAGAGCTGGAGAGATCGGTACGCTCAATGAAGAATAAGAAGGAGTCGGGGCCGGATGGTCTTCCGGCGGAGATACTGAAGGCGGTGGCTAGGAGCCATCCTGAACTCTTGCTTAACATATACAACTCGTGCCTTAAAGCGAGCACATTCTATTCCCGCTGGAAGGAGGCGAGACTTGTGCTGATAAGCAAGGAGAAAGGACCGGTAGATGCTTCGTCATCTTATAGACCCCTGTGTATACTGGACACCGTCGGGAAACTCCTGGAGAAGCTAGTGAGACCTCGCCTACAGGCGGCGCTAGCAACATCCGGCGACCTCTCCGAGAGGCATTTCGGCTTTAGGAGAGGAAGGTCCACCATCGGCGCTATCCAGGAGGTAGTGGAGGCGACCAGGAGCACGGAGAGGGGGAATCATTTTTCTCGACCAGTATGTCTCCTGATGACACTAGATGTCAAAAACGCCTTCAACTCGGTCAGGTGGAAGGACGTGCTGGGGGCACTGGAGCGGGACTTCAAGGTACCTCAGTACCTACTCCGAATCATCGGAGACTACCTGAAGGACCGCTTCATACTATACTATATGATACGGCAGAGGGCTCCAAGCGGAAATAGCTAACATCTATTGTTATTATTGCCATTGGGGGAAAAAAAATCGGTCTAAATAACTTTTGGAAACTACTGTGATAGTGTACTAAAAAGATTTGAAATAAAAATTGATAATGGAATAATAAATAGAGTGAACTGCACAAAATACTTAGGCATAATGTTTGGTTAACCAAAAATGGAAAGAACATATAATTATATCATAAATAAAACGAAATATTTAATTGATATTCAGGAAAATGTCTAATTACATGAATACAGATACACTAAAAATCATTTACTATGCCTTTTTCCATAGTATTATCAACTGCGGCATCATTGCTTGGAGAGGTGCATATCAGAATCAATTTCAATTACTTCAAACCGTACAAACTAGAATTCTTAAAATAATGAATAAAAATACTTTTAGAACCGACATGCCATTAAACCTAATCCAACTTTTTGCATTTGAAAGCTTAAATCAGGAATACAACTGCCTTAAAGAATTATACGTAAACTCGATAAGCAGGACTAGATATAAATTAATTACTCTACCGAAAACTAATAAAACAGTTAGTAAAAATAATAGTCTCATCAAAGCCATAAACACTTTCAACAAACTACCAAGAGAATATAAGACTCTGGATAAAACAAAAAAATCAACAAGAAAACAACTAATAGACTGGCAAAAAATAACAACAAAAAGGCTAAAGTAACGGTAGATCCCGGTAAACAGATCCAACAACTCAATAAAATACACATGTCCTATGGAGATATAAACTACTACCTAGGATCAAAGGAAGCTATTTTTTAATTTGTTCGAGGTATCAGAGGAAAACAAATTTTTACGAATTCAATGTAGCCTTTAAAAAATCAATCGAAATACAAAGACCTTGTGGTTATAGATGATATCATATTTATATCGAACTGCAAATGTGATTCTGCAAAAAAACATAAAAGAATGTTTCCACATTTTAGAGTAACATGTGCTGTTGGACTCACATGTCCAGCGAGACTAAACAGCCATGAAAAAATAATATATGCCATAGACAAAAATGCATCTCCTGGAAGATTTACCAATGCAAGGCAAATGTTGGTTAGATATTCGTAAAATATTTGGTTAGATATTGTTAAGAATGTATTATAGCATTGTTATCATATTTTTCACTGTTAACAAATTCAATTTTTATTAATATTAGTTTTAAGTCTTAATTATATTATATTATATTTTATACTTATTCGTGAGTGGCAACTAATTCCTATGTATCATGTCTAGTTTAGTCGCCAGTTTTTAAATCCGGACCTGCGAACAGGAAATATCGTTTTCTTCTACAGGATATAGCGCTTAGTCTAAGGATATATTGTATATATACTCATACTGTAGCGGGTTGTATGTTATGTAAATTATGTAACTCTGGATTAATAAATTAAATTAAATTAATAATAAAGTACAGCAAGAGATAGTACTGAGGGAAACGGATCTATATTCAGTACCCCAAAACAAAACAAAATCATCAAAGTTTGGTATATTTAGTTGCAAAACCGTTTAAGGGGGTTATATACCGAAAAAATTTGAAAAAATCAATTTTTTTTTATTTGAGTTTTTGATTCTATACATTATTCAAAACTTAGAAAAAAATTTTCATGCACAAATTTAAAAAATTTTAAAAGTTACGGCTTAAAATGTGATTTTCTTAAAGTAATAAAATTTAAGTTTACTAAAAAAATCACTATAAAAATAGTTTACTTACTATTTTAACATTATGAAACATTTTTCTATTATGCTTTATTGATTTTCGATGCTTTAATAAAAGAATTTTAATTTTGAATCTTTGAATATAGCGCGCTCATCGCGCTTCAGTCGTGTCGCCGCAAGCTGTGCGATTTGTCAGCTGATCGCTTTTTAGTTCTAATGTTTTGCCTCAAGCGTACGTTGAGGTTAACCATGTTTGTTTATACTTTGAAGCAAAATGTACAAGTGAAGCAAATTACTTAATTTCTTCAAAGAAAACACTCCTGGATACAGTGTTTTTATTTCAAAGCAGGTAAATTTATTTATCTTTTTTACATAGCATTGGAGTGCAAGAAGAACATCTTTAACTATGCACTATAAGTGGTAATTATAGTTTAAAAAATAAGTGCTGTGCAGAGTGTGACATTTTCAGAAGAAAATAACAAGAGCTTTTATTGTTGTTTTCTGAAAACTTTGGTTTTTAAGAGTTTGGCCTCAACTCTTGGTTGAACCATTGGATAGATTGAGACGAAACAAAGCTTAAAATCTTTGTTTTTAATGTAATTTAGGGCTAAAGCTCTGAAATAGTGGAATTTTTTTGATTTAGTATTTTTCAATCGAGAAAAACTGATAAAATTTCAAAATTTTAAGAGAATTTTTCAATTTTTCTTGATTTAAAAATAGTAAATCAAAAAAATTCCACTATTTCAGAGCTTTGGCCCTAAATGACATCAAAAACAAAGATTTTAAGCCCTGTTTCATGCCAATCCATCCAATGGTTCAAACTGGAGTTGACGCCAAAGGAAACAATTTGAGATTGAAATATCTCTGAAACAAATTCACCTACAGACTTCTGTCTCGGCGCATTTGATTCAGAATTAGCTATATTTTTAATATATAGATAGTATAAACTACTATTAATTTAAATTTCTTTTTTACAGGTCATTTAAAACCATGTCAACGATGGATATAGAACCCCCTTAAAGCCTGAAGTTTGATCGTTTTTTTTTAAATAGACCACTGTGCACCGTCTGTGTCATTGCAGGGATTCTATCTATAGAAGTACTAGCAGAAGTGAGAAGAACACTAAACTATCAAAAAGGATTGACCAGGCTAAGCGCAGCGGAATTAACAAGAACTGAGAGAGCCAACATGCCGGTGGCAACTGCTATGGGACACATCTAACAGCGGAAGGTGGACACATCGTTTGATCCTGCAGGTTAATACGTGGCTCAACCGCCCACATGGAGAGGTAAATTCCTACCTGACTCAGATGCTTTCAGGGCACGCATGCTTTCGGGAACAGAAGAAGAACAAGAAATAAAAATAAAAGAGATGATGACGCAAAGGAAATGACGACTTTGATAAGAAGAACAAATGTTCAGACACGTAGATAGAAGACGACCATGCGTAGAAACGTCGGAAAATACGCGCCAAGATAGAGGGACAAGGCTACGAGCCAGCAAGTACAGTGGCCAGAAGAGCCATCATCCAGGAGGGTCCGGATGATGGCTCTTCTGCCTAACAGCCTAACAGCAGTTTCCAGGGTAGCTCAGTTATGGAGAAAAGAGTTATGGGTTTTAGTGAGTACGAATCTCATACTATCAGGAAGTGCGGCCCCTTCCTGGTAACCGTTGGCGACAGGAGTCGTCAGCCGACCACACACACACACACACACACACACACACATACACACACACACACACACGCGCGCACGCACGCACGCACGCACACGCACGCACACGCACGCACACACCCACCTGGCAAGGGAATACTCTCGAAAGGGAAACTGATGTGCCGCAAGAAAGAGGCATAAAGGGTCAACAGATGTAGTTCTAGTACCAAAAACCAACAGATAAGAGGTTCTAGGGAATAGTGTAAACAAAATACGCAAGACGGCGGCAGGAAATCTACTTTTGGAACTACGACGTTTCAAAGAAGCCCAGAGCGAAGAGCTACAACAAGCGGATAAAGCGGTGCTCGAGGACGGTGGGACAATAGAAGCACTCCAACCTCAACTGCTCTTTGAGATAAAGGACCTTGACACGCTTACCTCTAAGCGTGATATTTTAGAAGCCCTGCAAAGAGAGTTTTCAAAAGAGAACAAAGCGATGGATAGACGACCATTTTAAGGATTCGAAAGACCTATGGAGACACGCAGACGGCCGTCATACGGATGTCGGCGCAGAGAGCTTAGCAATCGATCTCATGGGGAATGATTAAGGTAGGTTGGGTCAACTGCAGATAAGGGAGATTAACTGTGAAAGGATGTCACTCAGATACTACAAGAGTCTTGGCTTCGACCATATCGCCAGAAGATGCACAGACGTACAGGACGGAAGAGATTGCTGCTACAAATGTGGTAAAGCGGGACATGTAGAGAAAAGGTGCACGAATAAACCAAATTGTATTCTCTGTCGTGGGAAAGACCGAAACGAGAAAAGTGACCATGCTGCGGGTAGTTACACTTGCCCAGCCTACCAAGCAGAAGCAAGAGTGGCGGAAAAGACAAAACGGAAATAGTGCAGCTTAATTTAAATCACTGTCAGATAGCTCAGGATCTTCTTTGCCAGCAAGTTCGGGAGTAGAAGGTCGACGTGGCTATCCTGTGTGAACAGTACAAAATCCTGGATGAGCCAGCGTGGGAAACTGATGGATCAGGTAAAGCCGCAATCTGGGCTTGCGGGATCTTGGCAGTTCAGAAAAAAATGATTTCTAAGAAGGAAGGATTTGTACGGGTGAAAATAAAAGGTATATACGTATATAGCTGCTATGCTTCGCCTAATGCATCAATCGAG